>JASKUP010000218.1:0-28951 GCA_030448955.1 Trichopoda pennipes | reverse complement strand
ATAAAAGTCATATCTTTAATGAGAAATATATAGGTATTTTCAGTCCATTTTTCAATTGGGCGCTTATTTAAGGAACTAAAAGCTTTTTTAAATTTCCAATATAAAAGTCATATTTTTAATGACAAATATATAGGTATTTTCAATCCTTTCCTACATTGGGCGCTTATTTAAGAAACTAAAAGCTATTTTAAATTTCCAATATAAAAGTCATATTTTTAATGACAAATATATAGGTATTTTGAGTCCTTTCCTCAATTAGGCGCTTATTTAAGGAACTAAAAGCTATTTTAAATTTCCAATATTAAATTCATGTTTTTAATGACAAATATATAGGTATTTTCAGTCCATTTTTCAATTGGGCGCTTATTTAAGGAACTAAAAGCTATTTTAAATTTGCAATATTAAATTCATGTTTTTAATGACAAATATATAGGTATTTTCAGTCCATTTTTCAATTGGGCGCTTATTTAAGGAACTAAAAGCTATTTTAAATTTCCAATATTAAATTCATATTTTTAATGACAAATATATAGGTATTTTGAGTCCTTTCCTCAATTAGGCGCTTATTTAAGGAACTAAAAGCTATTTTAAATTTCCAATATTAAATTCATATTTTTAATGACAACAATATAGGTATTTTCAGTCCTTTTTGCAATTAGGTGCTTATTTAAGGAACTAAAAGCTAATTTAAATTTCCAATATAAAAGTCATATTTTTAATGAAAAATATATAGGTATATTCAGTCCTTTTCTCAATTGGGCGCTTATTTAAGAAACTAAAAGCTATATAAAATTTCCAATGTAAAAGTCATATTTTTAATGACAAATATATAGGTATTTTGAGTCCTTTCCTCAATTAGGCGCTTATTTAAGGAACTAAAAGCTATTTTAAATTTCCAATATTAAATTCATATTTTTAATGACAAATATATAGGTATTTTCAGTCCTTTTCTCAATTGGGCGTTTATTTAAGGAACTAAAAGCTATTTTAAATTTCCAATATTAAATTCATATTTTTAATGACAACAATATAGGTATTTTCAGTCCTTTTTGCAATTAGGTGCTTATTTAAGGAACTAAAAGCTAATTTAAATTTCCAATATAAAAGTCATATTTTTAATGAAAAATATATAGGTATATTCAGTCCTTTTCTCAATTGGGCGCTTATTTAAGAAACTAAAAGCTATTTTAAATTCCCAATATAAAAGTCATATTTTTAATGACAAATATATAGGTATTTTAAGTCCTTTCCTCAATTAGGCGCTTATTTAAGGAACTAAAAGCTAATTTAAATTTCCAATATAAAAGTCATATTTTTAATGAAAAATATATAGGTATATTCAGTCCTTTTCTCAATTGGGCGCTTATTTAAAAAACTAAAAGCTATTTTAAATTTCCAATATAAAAGTCATATTTTTAATGACAAATATATAGGTATTTTGAGTCCTTTCCTCAATTAGGCGCTTATTTAAGGAACTAAAAGCTATTTTAAATTTCCAATATTAAATTCATGTTTTTAATGACAAATATATAGGTATTTTCAGTCCATTTTTCAATTGGGCGCTTATTTAAGGAACTAAAAGCTTTTTTAAATTTGCAATATTAAATTCATATTTTTAATGACAAATATATAGGTATTTTGAGTCCTTTCCTCAATTAGACGCTTATTTAAGGAACTAAAAGCTAATTTAAATTTCCAATATAAAAGTCATATTTTTAATGAAAAATATATAGGTATATTCAGTCCTTTTCTCAATTGGGCGCTTATTTAAGAAACTAAAAGCTATTTTAAATTTCCAATATAAAAGTCATATTTTTAATGACAAATATATAGGTATTTTGAGTCCTTTCCTCAATTAGGCGCTTATTTAAGGAACTAAAAGCTAATTTAAATTTCCAATATAAAAGTCATATTTTTAATGAAAAATATATAGGTATATTCAGTCCTTTTCTCAATTGGGCGCTTATTTAAGAAACTAAAAGTTATATAAAATTTCCAATATTAAATTCATGTTTTTAATGACAAATATATAGGTATTTTCAGTCCTTTCCTTCATTGGGCGCTTATTTAAGAAACTGAAAGCTATTTTAAATTTCCAATATTAAATTCATGTTTTTAATGACAAATATATAGGTATTTTCAGTCCATTTTTCAATTGGGCGCTTATTTAAGGAACTAAAAGCTATTTTAAATTTCCAATATTAAATTCATATTTTTAATGACAAATATATAGGTATTTTGAGTCCTTTCCTCAATTAGGCGCTTATTTAAGGAACTAAAAGCTATTTTAAATTTCCAATATTAAATTCATATTTTTAATGACAACAATATAGGTATTTTCAGTCCTTTTTGCAATTAGGTGCTTATTTAAGGAACTAAAAGCTAATTTAAATTTCCAATATAAAAGTCATATTTTTAATGAAAAATATATAGGTATATTCAGTCCTTTTCTCAATTGGGCGCTTATTTAAGAAACTAAAAGCTATATAAAATTTCCAATGTAAAAGTCATATTTTTAATGACAAATATATAGGTATTTTGAGTCATTTCCTCAATTAGGCGCTTATTTAAGGAACTAAAAGCTAATTTAAATTTCCAATATAAAAGTCATATTTTTAATGAAAAATATATAGGTATATTCAGTCCTTTTCTCAATTGGGCGCTTATTTAAGAAACTAAAAGCTATTTTAAATTTCCAAAATAAAAGTCATATTTTTAATGACAAATATATAGGTATTTTGAGTCCTTTTCTTAATTAGGTGCTTATTTAAGGAACTAAAAGCTAATTTAAATTTCCAATATAAAAGTCATATTTTTAATGAAAAATATATAGGTATATTCAGTCCTTTTCTCAATTGGGCGCTTATTTAAGAAACTAAAAGCTATTTTAAATTTCCAATATAAAAGTCATATTTTTAATGACAAATATATAGGTATTTTGAGTCCTTTCCTCAATTAGGCGCTTATTTAAGGAACTAAAAGCTAATTTAAATTTCCAATATAAAAGTCATATTTTTAATGAAAAATATATAGGTATATTCAGTCCTTTTCTCAATTGGGCGCTTATTTAAGAAACTAAAAGCTATTTTAAATTTCCAAACTAAAAGTCATATTTTTAATGACAAATATATAGGTATTTTGAGTCCTTTCCTCAATTAGGCGCTTATTTAAGGAACTAAAAGCTATTTTAAATTTCCAATATTAAATTCATGTATTTAATGACAAATATATAGGTATTTTCAGTCCTTTCCTTCATTGGGCGCTTATTTAAGAAACTAAAAGCTATTTTAAATTTCCAATATTAAATTCATGTTTTTAATGACAAATATATAGGTATTTTCAGTCCTTTCCTTCATTGGACGCGCATTTAAGAAACTAAAAGCTATTTTAAATTTCCAATATTAAATTGATATTTTTAATGACAAATATATAGGTATTTTCAGTCCTTTTCTCAATTAGGTGCTTATTTAAGGAACTAAAAGCTAATTTAAATTTCCAATATAAAAGTCATATTTTTAATGAAAAATATATAGGTATATTCAGTCCTTTTCTCAATTGGGCGCGTATTTAAGAAACTAAAAGCTATTTTAAATTTCCAATATTAAATTCATATTTTTAATGACAAATATATAGGTATTTTGAGTCCTTTCCTCAATTAGGCGCTTATTTAAGGAACTAAAAGCTATTTTAAAATTCCAATATTAAATTCATATTTTTAATGACAAATATATAGGTATTTTGAGTCCTTTCCTCAATTAGGCGCTTATTTAAGGAACTAAAAGCTATTTTAAATTTCCAATATTAAATTCATGTTTTTAATGACAAATATATAGGTATTTTCAGTCCTTTCCTTCATTGGGCGCTTATTTAAGAAACTAAAAGCTATTTTAAATTTCCAATGTTAAATTCATGTTTTTAATGACAAATATATAGGTATTTTCAGTCCTTTCCTTCATTGGGCGCGTATTTAAGAAACTAAAAGCTATTTTAAATTTCCAATATTAAATTCATATTTTTAATGACAAATATATAGGTATTTTCAGTCCTTTTCTCAATTAGGTGCTTATTTAAGGAACTAAAAGCTAATTTAAATTTCCAATATTAAATTCATGTTTTTAATGACAAATAAATAGGTATTTTCAGTCCTTTCCTTCATTGGGCGCGTATTTAAGAAACTAAAAGCTATTTTAAATTTCCAATATTAAATTCATAATTTTAATGACAAATATATAGGTATTTTGAGTCCTTTCCTCAATTAGGCGCTTATTTAAGGAACTAAAAGCTATTTTAAATTTCCAATATTAAATTCATATTTTTAATGACAAATATATAGATATTTTCAGTCCATATTTCAATTGGGCGCTTATTTAAGGAACTAAAAGCTATTTTAATTTTGCAATATTAAATTCATGTTTTTAATGACAAATATATAGGTATTTTCAGTCCTTTCCTTCATTGGGCGCTTATTTAAGAAACTAAAAGCTATTTTAAATTTCCAATATTAAATTCATGTTTTTAATGACAAATATATAGGTATTTTCAGTCCTTTCCTTCATTGGGCGCGTATTTAAGAAACTAAAAGCTAATTTAAATTTCCAATACAAAAGTCATATTTTTAATGAAACATATATAGGTATATTCAGTCCTTTTCTCAATTGGGCGCGTATTTAAGAAACTAAAAGCTATTTTAAATTTCCAATATTAAATTCATATTTTTAATGACAAATATATAGGTATTTTGAGTCCTTTCCTCAATTAGGTGCTTATTTAAGGAACTAAAAGCTATTTTAAATTTCCAATATTAAATTCATGCTTTTAATGACAAATATATAGGTATTTTCAGTCCATTTTTCAATTGGGCGCTTACTTAAGGAACTAAAAGCTATTTTAAATTTCCAATATTAAATTCATATTTTTAATGACAAATATATAGGTACTTTGAGTCCTTTCCTCAATTAGGCGCTTATTTCAGGAACTAAAAGCTATTTTAAATTTCCAATATAAAAGTCATATCTTTAATGAAAAATATATAGGTATTTTCAGTCCATTTTTCAATTGGGCGCTTATTTAAGGAACTAAAAGCTAGTTTAAATTTGCAATAATAAATTCATATTTTTAATGACAAATATGTAGGTATTTTCACTCCTTTCCTTCATTGGGCGCTTATTTAAGAAACTAAACGCTATTTTAAATTTCCAATATAAAAGTCATATTTTTAATGACAAATATACAGGTATTTTCATTCCTTTTCTCAATTAGGTGCTAAAATCTATTTTAAATTTCCAATATAAAAGTCATATCTTTAATGAAAAATATAGAGGTATTTTCAGCCCATTTCTCAATTAGGCGCTTATTTAAGGAACCCAAAGCTATTTTAAATTTCCCATATAAAAGTCATATTTTTAATGAAAAATAAATAGGTATTTTCAGTCCTTTCCTTCATTGGGCGATTATTTAAGAAACTAAACGCTATTTTAAATTTCCAATATAAAAGTCATATTTTTAATGAAAAATATATAGGTATATTCAGTCCTTTTCTCAATTGGGCGCGTATTTAAGAAACTAAAAGCTATTTTAAATTTCCAATATTAAATTCATATTTTTAGTGACAAATATATAGGTATTTTGAGTCCTTTCCTCAATTAGGCGCTTATTTAAGGAACTAAAAGCTATTTTAAATTTCCAATATTAAATTCATATTTTTAATGACAAATATATAGGTACTTTGAGTCCTTTCCTCAATTAGGCGCTTATTTAAGGAACTAAAAGCTATTTTAAATTTCCAATATAAAAGTCATATCTTTAATGAAAAATATATAGGTATTTTCAGTCCATTTTTCAATTGGGCGCTTATTTAAGGAACTAAAAGCTAATTTAAATTTGCAATAATAAATTCATATTTTTAATGACAAATATGTAGGTATTTTTAATGACAAATATGTAGGTATTTTCACTCCTTTCCTTCATTGGGCGCTTATTTAAGAAACTAAACGCTATTTTAAATTTCCAATATAAAAGTCATATTTTTAATGACAAATATACAGGTATTTTCATTCCTTTTCTCAATTAGGTGCTAAAATCTATTTTAAATTTCCAATATAAAAGTCATATTTTTAATGAAAAATATGTAGGTATTTTCAGCCCTTTTCTCAATTGGGCGCTTATTTAAGAAACTAAAACCTATTTTAAATTTCCAATATAAAAGTAATATCTTCAATGAAAAAATATATAGGTATTTTCAGCCCTTTTCTCAATTGGGCGCTTATTTAAGAAACTAAAACCTATTTTAAATTTCCAATATAAAAGTCATATTTTTAATGAAAAATATATAGGTATTTTCAGCCCTTTTCTCAATTGGGCGCTTATTTAAGAAACTAAAACCTATTTTAAATTTCCAATATAAAAGTAATATCTTCAATGAAAAAATATATAGGTATTTTCAGCCCTTTTCTCAATTGGGCGCTTATTTAAGAAACTAAAACCTATTTTAAATTTCCAATATAAAAGTAATATCTTCAATGAAAAAATATATAGGTATTGTCAGTCCATTTTTAAATTGGGCGCTTATTTAAGGAACTAAAAGCTATTTTAAATTTCCAATATTAAATTCATATTTTTAATGAAAAACATATAGGTATTTTGAGTCCTTTTCTCAATTAGGCGCTTATTTAAGGAACTAAAAGCTATTTTAAAGTTCCAATATAAAAGTCATATTTTTAATGAAAAAAATATAGGTATTTTCAGTCCATTTTTCAATTGGGCGCTTATTTAAGGAACTAAAAGCTATTTTAAATTTCCAATATTAAATTTATATTTTTAATGAAAAACATATAGGTATTTTGAGTCCTTTTCTCAATTAGGCGCTTATTTAAGGAACTAAAAGCTATTTTAAAGTTCCAATATAAAAGTCATATTTTTAATGAAAAATATATAGGTATATTCAGCCCTTTTCTCAATTGGGCGCTTATTTAAGAAACTAAAACCTATTTTAAATTTCCAATATAAAAGTAATATCTTCAATGAAAAATATATAGGTATTGTCAGTCCATTTTTAAATTGGGCGCTTATTTAAGGAACTAAAAGCTATTTTAAATTTCCAATATTAAATTCATATTTTTAATGAAAAACATATAGGTTTTGAGTCCTTTTCTCAATTAGGCGCTTATTTAAGGAACTAAAAGCTATTTTAAATTTCCAATATAAAAGTCATATTTTTAATGAAAAAAATATAGGTATATTCAGTCCCTTTCTCAATTGGGCGCTTATTTAAGGAACTAAAAGCTATTTTAAATTTCCAATATTAAATTCATATTTTTAATGAAAAACATATAGGTATTTTGAGTCCTTTTCTCAATTAGGCGCTTATTTAAGGAACTAAAAGCTATTTTAAAGTTCCAATATAAAAGTCATATTTTTAATGAAAAATATATAGGTATATTCAGCCCTTTTCTCAATTGGGCGCTTATTTAAGAAACTAAAACCTATTTTAAATTTCCAATATAAAAGTAATATCTTCAATGAAAAAATATATAGGTATTGTCAGTCCATTTTTAAATTGGGCGCTTATTTAAGGAACTAAAAGCTATTTTAAATTTCCAATATTAAATTCATATTTTTAATGAAAAACATATAGGTATTTTGAGTCCTTTTCTCAATTAGGCGCTTATTTAAGGAACTAAAAGCTATTTTAAATTTCCAATATAAAAGTCATATTTTTAATGAAAAAAATATAGGTATATTCAGTCCTTTTCTCAATTGGGCGCTTATTTAAGAAACTAAAAGCTATTTTAAATTTCCAATATAAAAGTCATTTTTTTAATGAAAAATATATAGGTATATTCAGCCCTTTTCTCAATTGGGCGCTTATTTAAGAAAATAAAACCTATTTTAAATTTCCAATATAAAAGTAATATCTTCAATGAAAAAATATATAGGTATTTTCAGTCCATTTTTCAATTGGGCGCTTATTTAAGGAACTAAAAGCTATTTTAAATTCCAATATAAAAGTCATATTTTTAATGAGAAATATATAGGTATTTTCAGTCCATTTTTCAATTGGGCGCTTATTTAAGGAACTAAAAGCTTTTTTAAATTTCCAATATAAAAGTCATATCTTTAATGAGAAATATATAGGTATTTTCAGTCCATTTTTCAATTGGGCGCTTATTTAAGGAACTAAAAGCTATTTTAAATTTCCAATATAAAAGTCATATCTTTAATGAGAAATATATAGGTATTTTCAGTCCATTTTTCAATTGGGCGCTTATTTAAGGAACTAAAAGCTTTTTTAAATTTCCAATATAAAAGTCATATTTTTAATGACAAATATATAGGTATTTTCAATCCTTTCCTACATTGGGCGCTTATTTAAGAAACTAAAAGCTATTTTAAATTTCCAATATAAAAGTCATATTTTTAATGACAAATATATAGGTATTTTGAGTCCTTTCCTCAATTAGGCGCTTATTTAAGGAACTAAAAGCTATTTTAAATTTCCAATATTAAATTCATGTTTTTAATGACAAATATATAGGTATTTTCAGTCCATTTTTCAATTGGGCGCTTATTTAAGGAACTAAAAGCTATTTTAAATTTGCAATATTAAATTCATGTTTTTAATGACAAATATATAGGTATTTTCAGTCCTTTCCTTCATTGGGCGCTTTATTAAGAAACTAAAAGCTATTTTAAATTTGCAATATTAAATTCATGTTTTTAATGACAATATATAGGTATTTTCAGTCCTTTTCGCAATTAGGTGCTTATTTAAGGAACTAAAAGCTAATTTAAATTTCCAATATAAAAGTCATATTTTTAATGAAAAATATATAGGTATATTCAGTCCTTTTCTCAATTGGGCGCTTATTTAAGAAACTAAAAGCTATTTTAAATTTCCAATATAAAAGTCATATTTTTAATGACAAATATATAGGTATTTTGAGTCCTTTCCTCAATTAGGCGCTTATTTAAGGAACTAAAAGCTAATTTAAATTTCCAATGTAAAAGTCATATTTTTAATGAAAAATATATAGGTATATTCAGTCCTTTTCTCAATTGGGCGCTTATTTAAGAAACAAAAGCTATTTTAAATTTCCAATATTAAATTCATATTTTTAATGACAAATATATAGGTATTTTCAGTCCTTTTCTCAATTAGGTGCTTATTTAAGGAACTAAAAGCTAATTTAAATTTCCAATATAAAAGTCATATTTTTAATGAAAAATATATAGGTATATTCAGTCCTTTTCTCAATTGGGCGCGTATTTAAAGAACTAAAAGCTATTTTAAATTTCCAATATTAAATTCATATTTTTAATGACAAATATATAGGTATTTTGAGTCCTTTCCTCAATTAGGCACTTATTTAAGGAACTAAAAGCTATTTTAAATTTCCAATATTAAATTCATATTTTTAATGACAAATATATAGGTATTTTGAGTCCTTTCCTCAATTAGGCGCTTATTTAAGGAACTAAAAGCTATTTTAAATTTCCAATATTAAATTCATATTTTTAATGACAAATTTATAGGTATTTTCAGTCCTTTTCTCAATTAGGTGTTTATTTAAGGAACTAAAAGCTAATTTAAATTTCCAATATTAAATTCATGTTTTTAATGACAAATATATAGGTATTTTCAGTCCTTTCCTTCATTGGGCGCGTATTTAAGAAACTAAAAGCTATTTTAAATTTCCAATATTAAATTCATATTTTTAATGACAAATATATAGGTATTTTGAGTCCTTTCCTCAATTAGGCGCTTATTTAAGGAACTAAAAGCTATTTTAAATTTCCAATATTAAATTCATATTTTTAATGACAAATATATAGGTATTTTCAGTCCATATTTCAATTGGGCGCTTATTTAAGGAACTAAACGCTATTTTAATTTTGCAATATTAAATTCATGTTTTTAATGACAAATATATAGGTATTTTCAGTCCTTTCCTTCATTGGGCGCTTATTTAAGAAACTAAAAGCTATTTTAAATTTCCAATATTAAATTCATGTTTTTAATGACAAATATATAGGTATTTTCAGTCTTTTCCTTCATTGGGCGCGTATTTAAGAAACTAAAAGCTAATTTAAATTTCCAATACAAAAGTCATATTTTTAATGAAAAATATATAGGTATAATCAGTCCTTTTCTCAATTGGGCGCGTATTTAAGAAACTAAAAGCTATTTTAAATTCCCAATATTAAATTCATATTTTTAATGACAAATATATAGGTATTTTGAGTCCTTTCCTCAATTAGGCGCTTATTTAAGGAACTAAAAGCTATTTTAAATTTCCAATATTAAATTCATGCTTTTAATGACAAATATATAGGTATTTTCAGTCCATTTTTCAATTGGGCGCTTACTTAAGGAACTAAAAGCTATTTTAAATTTCCAATATTAAATTCATATTTTTAATGACAAATATATAGGTACTTTGAGTCCTTTCCTCAATTAGGCGCTTATTTAAGGAACTAAAAGCTATTTTAAATTTCCAATATAAAAGTCATATCTTTAATGAAAAATATATAGGTATTTTCAGTCCATTTTTCAATTGGGCGCTTATTTAAGGAACTAAAAGCTAATTTAAATTTGCAATAATAAATTCATATTTTTAATGACAAACATGTAGGTATTTTTAATGACAAATATGTAGGTATTTTCACTCCTTTCCTTCATTGGGCGCTTATTTAAGAAACTAAACGCAATTTTAAATTTCCAATATAAAAGTCATATTTTTAATGACAAATATACAGGTATTTTCATTCCTTTTCTCAATTAGGTGCTAAAACCTATTTTAAATTTCCAATATAAAAGTAACATCTTCAATGAAAAAATATATAGGTATTTTCAGTCCATTTTTCAATTGGGCGCTTATTTAAGGAACTAAAAGCTATTTTAAAGTTCCAATATAAAAGTCATATTTTTAATGAAAAATATATAGGTATATTCAGCCCTTTTCTCAATTGGGCGCTTATTTAAGAAACTAAAACCTATATTAAATTTCCAATATAAAAGTAATATCTTCAATGAAAAAATATATAGGTATTTTCAGTCCATTTTTCAATTGGGCGCTTATTTAAGGAACTAAAAGCTATTTTAAATTTCCAATATTAAATTCATATTTTTAATGAAAAACATATAGGTATTTTGAGTCCTTTTCTCAATTAGGCGCTTATTTAAGGAACTAAAAGCTATTTTAAATTTCCAATATAAAAGTCATATTTTTAATGAAAAATATATAGGTATATTCAGTCCTTTTCTCAATTGGGCGCTTATTTAAGAAACTAAAAGCTATTTTAAATTTCCAATATAAAAGTCATATTTTTAATGAAAAATATATAGGTATATTCAGCCCTTTTCTCAATTGGGCGCTTATTTAAGAAACTAAAACCTATTTTAAATTTCCAATATAAAAGTAATATCTTCAATGAAAAAATATATAGGTATTTTCAGTCCATTTTTCAATTGGGCGCTTATTTAAGGAACTAAAAGCTATTTTAAATTTCCAATATAAAAGTCATATTTTTAATGAAAAATATATAGGTATATTCGGTCCTTTTCTCAATTGGGCGCGTATTTAAGAAACTAAAAGCTATTTTAAATTTCCAATATTAAATTCATATTTTTAATGACAAATATATAGGTATTTTGAGTCCTTTTCTCAATTAGGCGCTTATTTAAGGAACTAAAAGCTATTTTAAATTTCCCATATAAAAGTCATATTTTTAATGAAAAATATATAGGTATATTCGGTCCTTTTCTCAATTGGGCGCGTATTTAAGAAACTAAAAGCTATTTTAAATTTCCAATATTAAATTCATATTTTTAATGAAAAACATATAGGTATTTTGAGTCCTTTTCTCAATTAGGCGCTTATTTAGGGAACTAAAAGCTATTTTAAATTTCCAATATAAAAGTCATATTTTTAATGAAAAAAATATAGGTATATTCAGTCCTTTTCTCAATTGGGCGCTTATTTAAGAAACTAAAAGCTATTTTAAATTTCCAATATAAAAGTCATATTTTTAATGAAAAATATATAGGTATATTCAGCCCTTTTCTCAATTGGGCGCTTATTTAAGAAACTAAAACCTATTTTAAATTTCCAATATAAAAGTAATATCTTCAATGAAAAAATATATAGGTATTTTCAGTCCATTTTTCAATTGGGCGCTTATTTAAGGAACTAAAAGCTATTTTAAATTTCCAATATAAAAGTCATATTTTTAATGAAAAATATATAGGTATATTCGGTCCTTTTCTCAATTGGGCGCGTATTTAAGAAACTAAAAGCTATTTTAAATTTCCAATATTAAATTCATATTTTTAATGACAAATATATAGGTGTTTTGAGTCCTTTTCTCAATTAGGCGCTTATTTAAGGAACTAAAAGCTATTTTAAATTTCCCATATAAAAGTCATATTTTTAATGAAAAATATATAGGTATATTCGGTCCTTTTCTCAATTGGGCGCGTATTTAAGAAACTAAAAGCTATTTTAAATTTCCAATATTAAATTCATATTGTTAATGAAAAATATATAGGTATTTTCAGCCCTTTTCTCAATTGGGCGCTTATTTAAGAAACTAAAACCTATTTTAAATTTCCAATATAAAAGTAATATCTTCAATGAAAAAATATATAGGTATTTTCAGCCCTTTTCTTAATTGGGCGCTTATTTAAGAAACTTAAACCTATTTTTAATTTCCAATATAAAAGTCATATTTTTAATGAAAAATATATAGGTAATTTCAGCCCTTTTCTCAATTGGGCGCTTATTTAAGAAACTAAAACCTCTTTTAAATTTCCAATATAAAAGTCATATTTTTAATGAAAAATATATAGGTATTTTCAGTCCATTTTTCAATTGGGCGCTTATTTAAGGAACTAAAAGCTATTTTAAATTTCCAATATAAAAGTCATATCTTTAATGAAAAATATATAGGTATTTTCAGTCCATTTTTCAATTGGGCGCTTATTTGAGGAACTAAAAGCTAATTTAAATTTGCAATAATAAGTTCATATTTTTAATGACAAATATGTAGGTATTTTCACTCCTTTCCTTCATTGGGCGCTTATTTAAGAAACTAAACGCTATTTTAAATTTCCAATATAAAAGTCATATTTTTAATGACAAATATACAGGTATTTTCATTCCTTTTCTCAAATAGGTGCTAAAATCTATTTTTAATTTCCAATATAAAAGTCATATCTTTAATGAAAAATATATAGGTATTTTCAGCCCATTTCTCAATTAGGCGCTTATTTAAGGAACCAAAAGCTATTTTAAATTTCCCATATAAAAGTCATATTTTTAATGAAAAATAAATAGGTATTTTCATTCCTTTCCTTCATTGGGCGATTATTTAAGAAACTAAACGCTATTTTAAATTTCCAATATAAAAGCCATATTTTTAATGAAAAATATATAGGTATATTCAGTCCTTTTCTCAATTGGGCGCGTATTTAAGAAACTAAAAGCTATTTTAAATTTCCAATATTAAATTCATATTTTTAATGACAAATATATAGGTATTTTGAGTCCTTTTCTCAATTAGGCGCTTATTTAAGGAACTAAAAGCTATTTTAAATTTCCTATATAAAAGTCATATTTTTAATGAAAAATATATAGGTATTTTCAGTTCTTTTCTCATTTGGGCGCTTATTTAAGGAACTAAAAGCTATTTAAAGTTTCCAATATCAAATTCATATTTTTAGCGAAAAATATATAGGTATTTTCAGTCCTTTTCTCAATTGGGCGCGTATTTAAGATACTAAAAGCTATTTTAAATTTCCAATATAAAAGTCATATTTTTAATGAAAAATATATAGGTATATTCAGTCCTTTTCTCAATTAGGCGCTTATTTAAGAAACTAAAAGTTATTTTAAATTTCCAATATAACAGTCATATTTTTAATGACAAATATACAGGTATCTTCATTCCTTTTCTCAATTAGGTAATTATTTAAGGAACTAAAAGCTATTTTAAATTTCCAATATAAAAGTCATATCTTTAATGAAAAATATATAGGTATATTCACTCCTTTTCTGAATTGGGTGCGTATTTAAGGAACTAAAAGCTATTTTAAATTTGCAATTTTAAATTCATATTTTTAATGACAAATATATAGGTATATTCAGCCCTTTTCTCAATTGGGCGCTTATTTAAGAAACTAAAACCTATTTTAAATTTCCAATATAAAAGTCATATTTTTAATGAAAAATATATAGGTATTTTCAGCCCTTTTCTCAATTGGGCGCTTATTTAAGAAACTAAAACCTATTTTAAATTTCCAATATAAAAGTAACATCTTCAATGAAAAAATATATAGGTATTTTCAGCCCTTTTCTCAATTGGGCGCTTATTTAAGAAACTAAAACCTATTTTAAATTTCCAATATAAAAGTCATATTTTTAATGAAAAATATATAGGTATTTTCAGCCCTTTTCTCAATTGGGCGCTTATTTAAGAAACTAAAACCTATTTTAAATTTTCAATATAAAAGTCATATTTTTAATGAAAAATATATAGGTATTTTCAGCCCTTTTCTTAATTGGGCGCTTATTTAAGAAACTAAAACCTATTTTAAATTTCCAATATAAAAGTAATATCTTCAATGAAAAAATATATAGGTATTTTCAGCCCTTTTCTCAATTGGGCGCTTATTTAAGAAACTTAAACCTATTTTAAATTTCCAATATAAAAGTCATATTTTTAATGAAAAATATATAGGTATTTTCAGCCCTTTTCTTAATTGGGCGCTTATTTAAAAAACTAAAAGCTATTTTAAATTTGCAATTTTAAATTCATATTTTTAATGACAAATATATAGGTATATTCAGCCCTTTTCTCAATTGGGCGCTTATTTAAGAAACTAAAACCTATTTTAAATTTCCAATATAAAAGTAATATCTTCAATGAAAAAATATATAGGTATTTTCAGCCCTTTTCTCAATTGGGCGCTTATTTAAGAAACTTAAACCTATTTTAAATTTCCAATATAAAAGTCATATTTTTAATGAAAAATATATAGGTATTTTCAGCCCTTTTCTCAATTGGGCGCTTATTTAAAAAACTAAAAGCTATTTTAAATTTGCAATTTTAAATTCATATTTTTAATGAAAAATATATAGGTATTTTCAGCCCTTTTCTCAATTGGGCGCTTATTTAAGAAACTAAAACCTATTTTAAATTTCCAATATAAAAGTAACATCTTCAATGAAAAAATATATAGGTATTTTCAGCCCTTTTCTCAATTGGGCGCTTATTTAAGAAACTAAAACCTATTTTAAATTTCCAATATAAAAGTCATATTTTTAATGAAAAATATATAGGTATTTTCAGCCCTTTTCTCAATTGGGCGCTTATTTAAGAAACTAAAACCTATTTTAAATTTCCAATATAAAAGTCATATTTTTAATGAAAAATATATAGGTATTTTCAGCCCTTTTCTTAATTGGGCGCTTATTTAAGAAACTAAAACCTATTTTAAATTTCCAATATAAAAGTAATATCTTCAATGAAAAAATATATAGGTATTTTCAGCCCTTTTCTCAATTGGGCGCTTATTTAAGAAACTTAAACCTATTTTAAATTTCCAATATAAAAGTCATATTTTTAATGAAAAATATATAGGTATTTTCAGCCCTTTTCTCAATTGGGCGCTTATTTAAGAAACTAAAACCTCTTTTAAATTTCCAATATAAAAGTCATATTTTTAATGAAAAATATATAGGTATTTTCAGCCCTTTTCTCAATTGGGCGCTTATTTAAGAAACTAAAACCTATTTTAAATTTCCAATATAAAAGTCATATTTTTAATGAAAAATATATAGGTATTTTCAGCCCTTTTCTCAATTGGGCGCTTATTTAAGAAACTAAAACCTATTTTAAATTTCCAATATAAAAGTAACATCTTCAATGAAAAAATATATAGGTATTTTCAGCCCTTTTATCAATTGGGCGCTTATTTAAGAAACTAAAACCTATTTTAAATTTCAATATAAAAGTCATATTTTTAATGAAAAATATATAGGTATTTTCAGCCCTTTCTCAATTGGGCGCTTATTTAAGAAACTAAAACCTATTTTAAATTTCCAATATAAAAGTCATATTTTTAATGAAAAATATATAGGTATTTTCAGCCCTTTTCTTAATTGGGCGCTTATTTAAGAAACTAAAACCTATTTTAAATTTCCAATATAAAAGTAATATCTTCAATGAAAAAATATATAGGTATTTTCAGCCCTTTTCTCAATTGGGCGCTTATTTAAGAAACTTAAACCTATTTTAAATTTCCAATATAAAAGTCATATTTTTAATGAAAAATATATAGGTATTTTCAGCCCTTTTTTCAATTGGGCGCTTATTTAAGAAACTAAAACCTCTTTTAAATTTCCAATATAAAAGTCATATTTTTAATGAAAAATATATAGGTATTTTCAGCCCTTTTCTCAATTGGGCGCTTATTTAAGAAACTAAAACCTATTTTAAATTTCCATATAAAAGTCATATTTTTAATGAAAAATATATAGGTATTTCAGCCCTTTTCTCAATTGGGCGCTTATTTAAGAAACTAAAACCTATTTTAAATTTCCAATATAAAAGTAATATCTTCAATGAAAAAATATATAGGTATTTTCAGCCCTTTTCTCATTGGGCGCTTATTTAAGAAACTAAAACCTATTTTAAATTTCCAATATAAAAGTCATATTTTTAATGAAAAATATATAGGTATATTCGGTCCTTTTCTCAATTGGGCGCGTATTTAAGAAACTAAAAGCTATTTTAAATTTCCAATATTAAATTCATATTTTTAATGACAAATATATAGGTATTTTGAGTCCTTTTCTCAATTAGGCGCTATTTAAGGAACTAAAAGCTATTTTAAATTTCCATATAAAAGTCATATTTTTAATGAAAAATATATAGGTATATTCGGTCCTTTTCTCATTGGGCGCGTATTTAAGAAACTAAAAGCTATTTTAAATTTCCAATATTAAATTCATATTTTTAATGACAAATATATAGGTATTTTGAGTCCTTTTCTCAATTAGGCGCTTATTTAAGGAACTAAAAGCTATTTTAAATTTCCAATATAAAAGTCATATTTTTAATGAAAAAAATATAGGTATATTCAGTCCTTTTCTCAATTGGGCGATTATTTAAGAAACTAAAAGCTATTTTAAATTTCCAATATAAAAGTCATATTTTAATGAAAAATATATAGGTATTTTCAGTCCTTTTCTCAATTGGGCGCGTATTTATTTGAGATACTAAAAGCTATTTTAAATTTCCAATATAACAGTCATATTTTTAATGACAAATATACAGGTATTTTCATTCCTTTTCTCAATTAGGTAATTATTTAAGGAACTAAAAGCTATTTTAAATTTCCAATATAAAAGTCATATTTTTAATGAAAAATATATAGGTATATTCGGTCCTTTTCTCAATTGGGCGCGTATTTAAGAAACTAAAAGCTATTTTAAATTTCCAATATTAAATTCATATTTTTAATGACAAATATATAGGTATTTTGAGTCCTTTTCTCAATTAGGCGCTTATTTAAGGAACTAAAAGCTATTTTAAATTTCCCATATAAAAGTCATATTTTTAATGAAAAATATATAGGTATATTCGGTCCTTTTCTCAATTGGGCGCGTATTTAAGAAACTAAAAGCTTTTTTAAATTTCCAATATTAAATTCATATTTTTAATGACAAATATATAGGTATTTTGAGTCCTTTTCTCAATTAGGCGCTTATTTAAGGAACTAAAAGCTATTTTAAATTTCCCATATAAAAGTCATATTTTTAATGAAAAATATATAGGTATTTTCAGCCCTTTTCTCAATTGGGCGCTTATTTAAGGAACTAAAAGCTATTTAAAGTTTCCAATATCAAATTCATATTTTTAGCGAGAAATATATAGGTATTTTCAGTTCTTTTCTCATATGGGCGCTTATTTAAGGAACTAAAAGCTATTTAAAGTTTCCAATATCAAATTCATATTTTTAGCGAGAAATATATAGGTATTTTCAGTCCTTTTCTCAATTGGGCGCGTATTTGAGATACTAAAAGCTATTTTAAATTTCCAATATAACAGTAGTCATATTTTTAATGACAAATATACAGGTATTTTCATTCCTTTTCTCAATTAGGTAATTATTTAAGGAACTAAAAGCTATTTTAAATTTCCAATATAAAAGTCATATTTTTAATGAAAAATATATAGGTATATTCGGTCCTTTTCTCAATTGGGCGCGTATTTAAGAAACTAAAAGCTATTTTAAATTTCCAATATTAAATTCATATTTTTAATGACAAATATATAGGTATTTTGAGTCCTTTTCTCAATTAGGCGCTTATTTAAGGAACTAAAAGCTATTTTAAATTTCCCATATAAAAGTCATATTTTTAATGAAAAATATATAGGTATATTCGGTCCTTTTCTCAATTGGGCGCGTATTTAAGAAACTAAAAGCTATTTTAAATTTCCAATATTAAATTCATATTTTTAATGACAAATATATAGGTATTTTGAGTCCTTTTCTCAATTAGGCGCTTATTTAAGGAACTAAAAGCTATTTTAAATTTCCAATATAAAAGTCATATTTTTAATGAAAAATATATAGGTATTTTCAGTCCTTTTCTCAATTGGGCACTTATTTAAGGAACTAAAAGCTATTTTAAATTTCCAATATAAAAGTCATATTTTTAATGAAAAATATATAGGTATATTCGGTCCTTTTCTCAATTGGGCGCGTATTTAAGAAACTAAAAGCTTTTTTAAATTTCCAATATTAAATTCATATTTTTAATGACAAATATATAGGTATTTTGAGTCCTTTTCTCAATTAGGCGCTTATTTAAGGAACTAAAAGCTATTTTAAATTTGCCATATAAAAGTCATATTTTAAATGAAAAATATATAGGTATTTTCAGTTCTTTTCTCATATGGGCGCTTATTTAAGGAACTAAAAGCTATTTAAAGTTTCCAATATCAAATTCATATTTTTAGCGAGAAATATATAGGTATTTTCAGTTCTTTTCTCATATGGGCGCTTATTTAAGGAACTAAAAGCTATTTAAAGTTTCCAATATCAAATTCATATTTTTAGCGAGAAATATATAGGTATTTTCAGTCCTTTTCTCAATTGGGCGCGTATTTGAGATACTAAAATCTATTTTAAATTTCCAATATAACAGTCATATTTTTAATGACAAATATACAGGTATTTTCATTCCTTTTCTCAATTAGGTAATTATTTAAGGAACTAAAAGCTATTTTAAATTTCCAATATAAAAGTCATATCTTTAATGAAAAATATATAGGTATATTCACTCCTTTTCTGAATTGGGTGCGTATTTAAGGAACTAAAACCTACTTTAAATTTGCAATTTTAAATTCATATTTTTAATGACAAATATATAGGTATATTCAGCCCTTTTCTCAATTGGGCGCTTATTTAAGAAACTAAAAGCTATTTTAAATTTGCAATTTTAAATTCATATTTTTAATGACAAATATATAGGTATATTCAGCCCTTTTCTCAATTGGGCGCTTATTTAAGAAACTAAAACCTATTTTAAATTTCCAATATAAAAGTAATATCTTCAATGAAAAAATATATAGGTATTTTCAGTCCATTTTTCAATTGGGCGCTTATTTGAGGAACTAAAAGCTAATTTAAATTTGCAATAATAAATTCATATTTTTAATGACAAATATGTAGGTATTTTCACTCCTTTCCTTCATTGGGCGCTTATTTAAGAAACTAAACGCTATTTTAAATTTCCAATATAAAAGTCATATTTTTAATGACAAATATACAGGTATTTTCATTCCTTTTCTCAATTAGCTGCTAAAATCTATTTTAAATTTCCAATATAAAAGTCATATCTTTAATGAAAAATATATAGGTATTTTCAGCCCATTTCTCAATTAGGCGCTTATTTAAGGAACCAAAAGCTATTTTAAATTTCCCATATAAAAGTCATATTTTTAATGAAAAATAAATAGGTATTTTCAGTCCTTTCCTTCATTGGGCGATTATTTAAGAAACTGAAAGCTATTTTAAATTTCCAATATAAAAGTCATATTTTTAATGACAAATATATAGGTATTTTGAGTCCTTTCCTCAATTAGGCGCTTATTTAAGGAACTAAAAGCTAATTTAAATTTCCAATATAAAAGTCATATCTTTAATGAAAAATATATAGGTATATTCAGTCCTTTTCTCAATTGGGTGCGTATTTAAGAAACTAAAAGCTATTTTAAATTTCCAATATTAAATTCATATTTTTAATGACAAATATATAGGTATTTTGAGTCCTTTTCTCAATTAGGCGCTTATTTAAGGAACTAAAAGCTATTTTAAATTTCCCATATAAAAGTCATATTTTTAATGAAAAATATATAGGTATTTTCAGTTCTTTTCTCATTTGGGGGCTTATTTAAGGAACTAAAAGCTATTTAAAGTTTCCAATATCAAATTCATATTTTTAGCGAGAAATATATAGGTATTTTCAGTCCTTTTCTCAATTGGGCGCGTATTTAAGATACTAAAAGCTATTTTAAATTTCCAATATAAAAGTCATATTTTTAATGAAAAATATATAGGTATATTCAGTCCTTTTCTCAATTAGGCGCTTATTTAAGAAACTAAAAGTTATTTTAAATTTCCAATATAAAAGTAATATCTCAATGAAAAAATATATAGGTATTTTCAGCCCTTTTCTCAATTGGGCGCTTATTTAAGAAACTAAAACCTATTTTAAATTTCCAATATAAAAGTCATATTTTTAATGAAAAATATATAGGTATTTTCAGCCCTTTTCTCAATTGGGCGCTTATTTAAGAAACTAAAACCTATTTTAAATTTCCAATATAAAAGTAATATCTTCAATGAAAAAATATATAGGTATTTTCAGCCCTTTTCTCAATTGGGCGCTTATTTAAGAAACTAAAACCTATTTTAAATTTCCAATATAAAAGTAATATCTTCAATGAAAAAATATATAGGTATTTTCAGCCCTTTTCTCAATTGGGCGCTTATTTAAGAAACTAAAACCTATTTTAAATTTCCAATATTAAATTCATATTTTTATTGAAAAACATATAGGTATTTTGAGTCCTTTTCTCAATTAGGCGCTTATTTAAGGAACTAAAAGCTATTTAAAGTTTCCAATATCAAATACATATTTTTAGCAAGAAATATATAGGTATTTTCAGTCCTTTTCTCAATTGGGCGCGTATTTAAGAAACTAAAACCTATTTTAAATTTCCAATATAAAAGTAATATCTTCAATGAAAAAATATATAGGTATTTTCAGTCCTTTTCTCAATTGGGCGCGTATTTAAGATACTAAAAGCTATTTTAAATTTCCAATATAAAAGTCATATTTTTAATGAAAAATATATAGGTATATTCAGTCCTTTTCTCAATTAGGCGCTTATTTAAGAAACTAAAACCTATTTTAAATTTCCAATATAAAAGTAATATCTTCAATGAAAAAATATATAGGTATTTTCAGCCCTTTTCTCAATTGGGCGCTTATTTAAGAAACTAAAACCTATTTTAAATTTCCAATATAAAAGTCATATTTTTAATGAAAAATATATAGGTATTTTCAGCCCTTTTCTCAATTGGGCGCTTATTTAAGAAACTAAAACCTATTTTAAATTTCCAATATAAAAGTAATATCTTCAATGAAAAAATATATAGGTATTTTTAGCCCTTTTCTCAATTGGGCGCTTATTTAAGAAACTAAAACCTATTTTAAATTTCCAATATAAAAGTAATATCTTCAATGAAAAAATATATAGGTATTTTCAGCCCTTTTCTCAATTGGGCGCTTATTTAAGAAACTAAAACCTATTTTAAATTTCCAATATTAAATTCATATTTTTATTGAAAAACATATAGGTATTTTGAGTCCTTTTCTCAATTAGGCGCTTATATAAGGAACTAAAAGCTATTTTAAATTTCCAATATAAAAGTCATATTTTTAATGACAAATATACAGGTATTTTCATTCCTTTTCTCAATTAGGTGCTAAAATCTATTTTAAATTTCCAATATAAAAGTCATATCTTTAATGAAAAATATATAGGTATTTTCAGCCCATTTCTCAATTAGGCGCTTATTTAAGGAACTAAAAGCTATTTTAAATTTCCCATATAAAAGTCATATTTTTAATGAAAAATATATAGGTATTTTCAGTTCTTTTCTCATTTGGGGGCTTATTTAAGGAACTAAAAGCTATTTAAAGTTTCCAATATCAAATACATATTTTTAGCGAGAAATATATAGGTATTTTCAGTACTTTTCTCAATTGGGCGCGTATTTAAGAAACTAAAACCTATTTTAAATTTCCAATATAAAAGTAATATCTTCAATGAAAAAATATATAGGTATTTTCAGCCCTTTTCTCAATTGGGCGATTATTTAAGAAACTAAAACCTATTTTAAATTTCCAATATAAAAGTCATATTTTTAATGAAAAATATATAGGTATTTTCAGCCCTTTTCTCAATTGGGCGCTTATTTAAGAAACTAAAACCTATTTTAAATTTCCAATATAAAAGTTATATCTTCAATGAAAAAATATATAGGTATTTTCAGCCCTTTTCTCAATTGGGCGCTTATTTAAGAAACTAAAACCTATTTTAAATTTCCAATATTAAATTCATATTTTTAATGAAAAACATATAGGTATTTTGAGTCCTTTTCTCAATTAGGCGCTTATTTAAGGAACTAAAAGCTATTTTAAATTTCCAATATAAAAGTCATATTTTTAAGGAAAAATATATAGGTATATTCAGCCCTTTTCTCAATTGGGCGCTTATTTAAGAAACTAAAACCTATTTTAAATTTCCAATATAAAAGTAATATCTTCAATGAAAAAATATATAGGTATTTTCAGCCCTTTTCTCAATTGGGCGCTTATTTAAGAAACTAAAACCTATTTTAAATTTCCAATATTAAATTCATATTTTTAATGAAAAACATATAGGTATTTTGAGTCCTTTTCTCAATTAGGCGCTTATTTAAGGAACTAAAAGCTATTTTAAATTTCCAATATAAAAGTCATATTTTTAATGAAAAATATATAGGTATTTTCAGTCCTTTTCTCAATTGGGCGCTTATTTAAGGAACTAAAAGCTATTTTAAATTTCCAATATAAAAGTCATATTTTTAATGAAAAATAAATAGGTATTTTCAGTCCTTTCCTTCATTGGGCGATTATTTAAGAAACTAAACGCTATTTTAAATTTCCAATATAAAAGTCATATTTTTAATGAAAAATATATAGGTATATTCAGTCCTTTTCTCAATTGGGCGCGTATTTAAGAAACTAAAAGCTATTTTAAATTTCCAATATTAAATTCATATTTTTAATGACAAATATATAGGTATTTTGGGTCCTTTTCTCAATTAGGCGCTTATTTAAGGAACTAAAAGCTATTTAAATTTCCTATATAAAAGTCATATTTTTAATGAAAAATATATAGGTATTTTCAGTTCTTTTCTCATTTGGGCGCTTATTTGAGGAACTAAAAGCTATTTAAAGTTTCCAATATCAAATTCATATTTTTAGCGAAAAATATATAGGTATATTCAGTCCTTTTCTCAATTGGGCGCGTATTTGAGATACTAAAATCTATTTTAAATTTCCAATATAACAGTCATATTTTTAATGACAAATATACAGGTATCTTCATTCCTTTTCTCAATTAGGTAATTATTTAAGGAACTAAAAGCTATTTTAAATTTCCAATATAAAAGTAATATCTTCAATGAAAAAATATATAGGTATTTTCAGCCCTTTTCTCAATTGGGCGCTTATTTAAGAAACTAAAACCTATTTTAAATTTCCAATATAAAAGTCATATTTTTAATGAAAAATATATAGGCATTTTCAGCCCTTTTCTCAATTGGGCGCTTATTTAAGAAACTAAAACCTATTTTAAATTTCCAATATAAAAGTAACATCTTCAATGAAAAAATATATAGGTATTTTCAGCCCTTTTCTCAATTGGGCGCTTATTTAAGAAACTTAAACCTATTTTAAATTTCCAATATAAAAGTCATATTTTTAATGAAAAATATATAGGTATTTTCAGCCCTTTTCTCAATTGGGCGCTTATTTAAGAAACTAAAACCTCTTTTAAATTTTCAATATAAAAGTCATATTTTTAATGAAAAATATATAGGTTTTTTCAGCCCTTTTCTCAATTGGGCGCTTATTTAAGAAACTAAAACCTATTTTAAATTTCCAATATAAAAGTAATATCTTCAATGAAAAAATATATAGGTAATTTCAGCCCTTTTCTCAATTGGGCGCTTATTTAAGAAACTAAAACCTATTTTAAATTTCCAATATAAAAGTCATATTTTTAATGAAAAATATATAGGTATTTTCAGCCCTTTTCTCAATTGGGCGCTTATTTAAGAAACTAAAACCTATTTTAAATTTCCAATATAAAAGTAATATCTTCAATGAAAAAATATATAGGTATTTTCAGCCCTTTTCTCAATTGGGCGCTTATTTAAAAAACTAAAAGCTATTTTAAATTTGCAATTTTAAATTCATATTTTTAATGACAAATATATAGGTATATTCAGCCCTTTTCTCAATTGGGCGCTTATTTAAGAAACTAAAACCTATTTTAAATTTCCAATATAAAAGTAATATCTTCAATGAAAAAATATATAGGTATTTTCAGCCCTTTTCTCAATTGGGCGCTTATTTAAGAAACTAAAACCTATTTTAAATTTCCAATATAAAAGTCATATTTTTAATGAAAAATATATAGGTACTTTCAGCCCTTTTCTCAATTGGGCGCTTATTTAAGAAACTAAAACCTATTTTAAATTTCCAATATAAAAGTAACATCTTCAATGAAAAAATATATAGGTATTTTCAGCCCTTTTCTCAATTGGGCGCTTATTTAAGAAACTAAAACCTATTTTAAATTTCCAATATAAAAGTCATATTTTTAATGAAAAATATATAGGTATTTTCAGCCCCTTTCTCAATTGGGCGCTTATTTAAGAAACTAAAACCTATTTTAAATTTCCAATATAAAAGTCATATTTTTAATGAAAAATATATAGGTATTTTCAGCCCTTTTCTTAATTGGGCGCTTATTTAAGAAACTAAAACCTATTTTAAATTTCCAATATAAAAGTAATATCTTCAATGAAAAAATATATAGGTATTTTCAGCCCTTTTCTCAATTGGGCGCTTATTTAAGAAACTTAAACCTATTTTAAATTTCCAATATAAAAGTCATATTTTTAATGAATAATATATAGGTATTTTCAGCCCTTTTCTCAATTGGGCGCTTATTTAAGAAACTAAAACCTCTTTTAAATTTCCAATATAAAAGTCATATTTTTAATGAAAAATATATAGGTATTTTCAGCCCTTTTCTCAAATGGGCGCTTATTTAAGAAACTAAAACCTATTTTAAATTTCCAATATAAAAGTAATATCTTCAATGAAAAAATATATAGGTATTTTCAGCCCTTTTCTCAATTGGGCGCTTATTTAAGAAACTAAAACCTATTTTAAATTTCCAATATTAAATTCATATTTTTAATGACAAATATATAGGTATTTTGAGTCCTTTTCTCAATTAGGCGCTTATTTAAGGAACTAAAAGCTATTTTAAATTTCTCATATAAAAGTCATATTTTTAATGAAAAATATATAGGTATATTCGGTCCTTTTCTCAATTGGGCGCGTATTTAAGAAACTAAAAGCTTTTTTAAATTTCCAATATTAAATTCATATTTTTAATGACAAATATATAGGTATTTTGAGTCCTTTTCTCAATTAGGCGCTTATTTAAGGAACTAAAAGCTATTTTAAATTTTCCATATAAAAGTCATATTTTTAATGAAAAATATATAGGTATTTTCAGTTCTTTTCTGATATGGGCGCTTATTTAAGGAACTAAAAGCTATTTAAAGTTTCCAATATCAAATTCATATTTTTAGCGAGAAATATATAGGTATTTTCAGTTCTTTTCTCATATAGCGCTTATTTAAGGAACTAAAAGCTATTTAAAGTTTCCAATATCAAATTCATATTTTTAGCGAGAAATATATAGGTATTTTCAGTCCTTTTCTCAATTGGGCGCGTATTTGAGATACTAAAAGCTATTTTAAATTTCCAATATAACAGTCATATTTTTAATGACAAATATACAGGTATTTTCATTCCTTTTCTCAATTAGGTAATTATTTAAGGAACTAAAAGCTATTTTAAATTTCCAATATAAAAGTCATATTTTTAATGAAAAATATATAGGTATATTCGGTCCTTTTCTCAATTGGGCGCGTATTTAAGAAACTAAAAGCTATTTTAAATTTCCAATATTAAATTCATATTTTTAATGACAAATATATAGGTATTTTGAGTCCTTTTCTCAATTAGGCGCTTATTTAAGGAACTAAAAGCTATTTTAAATTTCCCATATAAAAGTCATATTTTTAATGAAAAATATATAGGTATATTCGGTCCTTTTCTCAATTGGGCGCGTATTTAAGAAACTAAAAGCTATTTTAAATTTCCAATATTAAATTCATATTTTTAATGACAAATATATAGGTATTTTGAGTCCTTTTCTCAATTAGGCGCTTATTTAAGGAACTAAAAGCTATTTTAAATTTCCAATATAAAAGTCATATTTTTAATGAAAAATATATAGGTATTTTCAGTCCTTTTCTCAATTGGGCGCTTATTTAAGGAACTAAAAGCTATTATAAATTTCCAATATAAAAGTCATATTTTTAATGAAAAATATATAGGTATATTCGGTCCTTTTCTCATTTGGGCGCGTATTTAAGAAACTAAAAGCTATTTTAAATTTCCAATATTAAATTCATATTTTTAATGACAAATATATAGGTATTTTGAGTCCTTTTCTCAATTAGGCGCTTATTTAAGGAACTAAAAGCTATTTTAAATTTCCCATATAAAAGTCATATATTTAATGAAAAATATATAGGTATTTTCAGTTCTTTTCTCATATGGGCGCTTATTTAAGGAACAAAAAGCTATTTAAAGTTTCCAATATCAAATTCATATTTTTAGCGAGAAATATATAGGTATTTTCAGTTCTTTTCTCATATGGGCGCTTATTTAAGGAACTAAAAGCTATTTAAAGTTTCCAATATCAAATTCATATTTTTAGCGAGAAATATATAGGTATTTTCAGTCCTTTTCTCAATTGGGCGCGTATTTGAGATACTAAAAGCTATTTTAAATTTCCAATATAACAGTCATATTTTTAATGACAAATATACAGGTATTTTCATTCCTTTTCTCAATTAGGTAATTATTTAAGGAACTAAAAGCTATTTTAAATTTCCAATATAAAAGTCATATCTTTAATGAAAAATATATAGGTATATTCACTCCTTTTCTGAATTGGGTGCGTATTTAAGGAACTAAAACCTATTTTAAATTTGCAATTTTAAATTCATATTTTTAATGACAAATATATAGGTATATTCAGCCCTTTTCTCAATTGGGCGCTTATTTAAGAAAACTAAAAGCTATTTTAAATTTGCAATTTTAAATTCATATTTTTAATGACAAATATATAGGTATATTCAGCGCTTTTCTCAATTGGGCGCTTATTTAAGAAACTAAAACCTATTTTAAATTTTCAATATAAAAGTAATATCTTCAATGAAAAAATATATAGGTATTTTCAGCCCTTTTCTCAATTGGGCGCTTATTTAAGAAACTAAAACCTCTTTTAAATTTCCAATATAAAAGTCATATTTTTAATGAAAAATATATAGGTATTTTCAGTCCATTTTTCAATTGGGCGCTTATTTAAGGAACTAAAAGCTATTTTAAATTTCCAATATAAAAGTCATATCTTTAATGAAAAATATATAGGTATTTTCAGCCCATTTCTCAATTAGGCGCTTATTTAAGGAACCAAAAGCTATTTTAAATTTCCCCATATAAAAGTCATATTTTTAATGAAAAATAAATAGGTATTTTCAGTCCTTTCCTTCATTGGGCGATTATTTAAGAAACTGAAAGCTATTTTAAATTTCCAATATAAATGTCATATTTTTAATGACAAATACATAGGTATTTTGAGTCCTTTCCTCAATTAGGCGCTTATTTAAGGAACTAAAAGCTAATTTAAATTTCCAATATAAAAGTCATATCTTTAATGAAAAATATATAGGTATATTCAGTCCTTTTCTTAATTGGGCGCGTATTTAAGAAACTTAAAGCTATTTTAAATTTCCTATATTAAATTCATATTTTTAATGACAGATATATAGGTATTTTGAGTCCTTTTCTCAATTAGGCGCTTATTTAAGGAACTAAAAGCTATTTTAAATTTCCCATATAAAAGTCATATTTTTAATGAAAAATATATAGGTATTTTCAGTTCTTTTCTCATTTGGGGGCTTATTTAAGGAACTAAAAGCTATTTAAAGTTTCCAATATCAAATTCATATTTTTAGCGAGAAATATATAGGTATTTTCAGTCCTTTTCTCAATTGGGCGCGTATTTAAGATACTAAAAGCTATTTTAAATTTCCAATATAAAAGTCATATTTTTAATGAAAAATATATAGGTATATTCGGTTCTTTTCTCAATTGGGCGCGTATTTAAGAAACTAAAAGCTATTTTAAATTTCCAATATTAAATTCATATTTTTAATGACAAATATATAGGTATTTTGAGTCCTTTTCTCAATTAGGCGCTTATTTAAGGAACTAAAAGCTATTTTAAATTTCCCATATAAAAGTCATATTTTTAATGAAAAATATATAGGTATATTCGGTCCTTTTCTCAATTGGGCGCGTATTTAAGAACTAAAAGCTATTTTAAATTTCCAATATTAAATTCATATTTTTAATGACAAATATATAGGTATTTTGAGTCCTTTTCT
>JASKUP010000217.1:0-44383 GCA_030448955.1 Trichopoda pennipes | reverse complement strand
GAAGGATATAGCTTCTTTAATTCTCAACTTTTGTTGACTTGGCTTATATCAAAAAACTTTTTAAGACAGAGCGGTTAAAAATATCTTCTCATAAAAGTAAGCAAAACTAGGAAAAAAGAAGTTTGACAAAATACAAAGCAACGTCTTCAAAAATTTATATCTGATAATAAAATTTTTTGATTTATTAGATTATGGAAAGGCGAAAAAAATTATGTTCGATTGCCGAAAAGTAGAAATATATTTTTCAAAATTATGTTAAGTTTCTGATTTCCTCAATAACAACAAAGTCAATGTTATATTATACCACAATAAATACTGAGATACCCTTTTCTAACAAAACTAAAAACCTTTTTAATTTTGTGTTTTATACTATATTTTTATACAAGAATTTGTTCCACTATGTTATCAACAATAACATCTTCCCCCATTAAAATTTTCACGTTTCAAATATTACTTGTAACCAGAGTTTTATACCTATCAATATATTTGAAACATATTATATCCTTTGATTTTTTAATGCATTTTTGGAAACACTAAATGAATCGAATTTAAAAAAAAATTATGTGTATAAGTCTTAAACATGAGAAGTTAATAATAATTTTTAATTTTACTTACAAAGTATAAAATCAATTATAACTATTGATATATATGTATATGTTCTTGAACTTTGAAGTAACGACTACGATTTTGTTATAAAAACTTCATTAATTAAAAAAAAATGTAGTAGGCAAACTTTAATTTTATTATTTGAATTTGTTGTTTAAAAAATTCGAAATTTAATGTGACAAATCTCAGCGGATATAAATTGCAAGATATCGCTTGGTTTAAGTTAAGTTTACTGTCAGAGTTCAAAAATGAAAAAATCGATTTTTAAGCAAAATATGTCAAATAAATATAAATAATTGTTGAATTTTAGAGATCAGATGAATTATGAGAGTTTGTTATTTAAAATTTTTTTTGCTTCAAAATCCAATAGCTAGCTACTTTTGAGCTCTGCCAGTAAACTGACCTTATTCTTATTAGTGGCATTATCTTTAAACTATTTTTAACGTAATATATTTAATAATTTTTTTTAAACAGTTTTTCATGTTATCATGTTCATTAATGTTTTTCTTCTGCAGATCTAACAATACACAATTTAGTTCTTCTGATTTTTCTCTATATTAAAAATTAATTTGACAAGATTGTTATTTCTGCAAATAACAAAAACAGCCATTGTTGCCTATAGTGCTGTAAGTTATTGAGATTTCAAAAAGATGTAATAAATTTTTATAGCAAGTTAAAAGGTTGTTATTTTTAATAGATTTAAAAACGTAGGAACAATATTCGCATAAATCAAAAATAATAATAAATAAATATGTACAAATAAGAATGAATCCCAATTTTCAATGTAATGTAACCATTAAAATTTATTTATTTTTTAGCTTATACACATATGTACATGTTTTATATTACGATGTAGTAAACTGTATTTGATTGTCATTTGCATGTCATTTAGTTCAGTTTAATATAAATAAAATATATCTTTACAATTAAGATGACTTTTCAAGAAGAAAAAAATTTACTTTATTTGAATAAATAAAAACACTAAATGGTAACACTGATCGTAGTAGAAATCATCCCTTATTTTAACCTTTGCAGACAATGCATATCTACTATTAGTGTTTGTAACATGATTGCAGATTTGATCTAATAGTGTTGACAACCTTTTACTTTTTTAAATACCCAAAAAACCAATTGATATTATTTACGCTAATTAACTAAACTTTTTGCGTTCACAAAATCAATTTTGTTTTTAAATTTATTAATAAAAATTAAATATATTAAGAAAAATGTAAAGTTCAAATGAAATGCGTACTTTTATAGAGTTTTAAAAATGGAGGCGTGAATTGTGGAACTGCAGAAATGAATATTATAAAAACAAAAACATTCACAATAATATTCGACAATATTTTTGGTTCAATGACTTCTTTATAAAATAAAGTTGTTCTGTGTGTGATTGTACGCAAGTTATATAATTTGTACACAAAACCCTCACTTGATTACCAACAGGTCGCAACTTGCATGGCTTACATTAGAGTCGCTGGGTCGATATTGAAATTTTGTACCTATGTATAATAGCTAACGTTTTACTAAAATCCATTACAGCATAATAAAATATTAATTAAGCCAGTTTTTTATGTATGCAAATATTTTTTATTAACAAGAAAATAATTTAGAGAATTAATGGAATATGAACTAAAATTCCATTAATATAAGGATTGGTTTTTTGTGCCATTCAGTTCCAATTATATAATTTTTTAATGTCGAAAGAAGAATGTGAATTACGACTTCTTTAAGTGATTCAAAATGTTTCCATATATGTACAAAATAAGTGAATTCTTTAACACTTATTAATTTCAGAATTAAAAAATCATTTATGTTTTCTATTGTTTTAAATATGTATTAAGTAAGTCAAATCCAAACTTAAGCAACTTTTATTTTATTGCTATCGTTATAACTGTATATGTATATCAGTGTTAGACAGTATTTAGAGGTATTTACAAATCCCTTTTGGCCCAAAACTTGAAAATTTACCTTTATTTTATCACAGCGAAAGTAATAACGTTTCACAAGTTATTTCTAATGTAAACATCATAAACTAATAGCATTAAAGATATTTTAAAAAGTTAGTAAAAACCCATTTTTAAGAACAAATTTTAGAGTAATTTGTACCGTGTATTTAAATAATGCGATAAACTACACTATGCTACTTTTTTAAAAAACATTCATTTGTTTGGTAATTTGAAAATTCAATCAGTTCAAAATTTATCTTATCATAAATCACCGATTGAATTGCTTGTTACCGGTTGAATATATCGTTTTTTTTATATTCTTAGCCATCGATTTTCTTGTGCTACATTTCATTGAAATCATTGAGTTTAGAATACCGATATTTTAATTAAGCTGAATTAGTTATAAATGATGAGACGATACAGCGTTTAGAAAATTCACATTTTTCACAGAATATATTAAAAATATTATAATATTATCATTTTAATATTTTCAGTTTTATTCGACCTTTTTAATTTTTATTAAATGTGTACTAATCCTTTTTTTTATAAAATGGTCTTTTTAAATAAATTTTAACGATTTATTTCGATATTTCGCTTTCCTATGGAAAGCTTCTTCAGGAAATTATTTTTTATATTTAAAATTTATTTAAAAAGACCATTTTATAAAAAAAGATTAGTACACATTTAATAATCATTTTATAGAATTAAAGTGAAAAAAGCAAAAATGTAGATACTATACATGGTAAATTGTAACCAATATTTCATAATAAAATATATTACCTATTATATATAATAATTATAGTTATTTGACCTTTTTTAATATTTTTTAGTAGTTTATTATTAAGCACTAGGTCATTATTTAATAAAAAATTTTAAAACTTTATTTTTTATTAGTTTTCAATACTTCGCTAAACCATTGGTTGGCATCATTATTTTTTATTAAATAATGACCTAGTGCTTAATAATAAACTATTAAAAAATATTAAAAAAGGTCAAATAACTATAATTATTATATATAATAATAAATATATAAATATATATAATAAATATATAATACAATTTCATAATCGCTATGGTTTTTTTTATAAAACACGTTGGCATTACTGAACAAAAACATACAATCCTGGCTGCAAAAATTGACGGCGGCAACAAAAATTTGTAAAATTTACAAAACATCTGGCAATAAATTTTTACTTCTATATTGCGTATAGTATAGGGACATGTCCTCATAATATGCGCAAGCTTGAAAACTGTCCTGGAAATATGCGTTAAATATAAGAATTAACTTTAAACCGATTAGAAAAGGATTTATTGAAAAAATATCGGGATATATAAATCGATTTCTATGAATTCTGCATAATTGTCTCAAAAAAAGTACATAATTTTTGTGTCCCCAAACTATGCGGTATGCATATATATATATATATATATATATATATATATATATATATATATATATATATATATATATATATATGCTGTACTTTACTTTTATTTTACTAATCGGCGTAGATAAAGAACTTTTCTTGATTTACATTGCTGACATTGCCTAGTTGTGTAGTGTGGTACTGGTGCTTTAATAATTTTTATTCTTGTTGTTATGTCATGTTGTTTTAATCCGAATAAAAAAGTATGCTGCTACTGCGTCACTTTTTTTTTTTTGCAAAGCTCCTCTTTCACTTCCAGTTAAGTGATCATCACAGTAAATGAATATACAACAAAACGTTTTTCCGCATTTTTTTGTTGACTTTATATGTTGGCTAAATATTTGAAAGTCTATTTGAAGCTGTGTGTATGGTGCACTTATTAACAGTTAGAAAGTAGAAAATAAATTTGGTCCTTTGCGAACAGTTGCGAACATTGAATTTATCTACAAAATATTTCATGTTTTTCTTCTTTACTAAATTACCTGAGCTTTATTAAAAAACTGCTCAATAAACTGAGCGAAGTGTTTGTTAAAAATGCATATTTCACATTCATTGTTGGGTTTATTTACACACTTTTTCGCCGAATTCAGCGTGGGTTATGTGTTTGTTTATATGTAAATTATAGATACCATTTGCATACACTTCTTTCTAGAGGAATATGATTTATCTTTAACTTGATATGTTGTTACGTGTATTCCTATATGAATCATTTGGTTTATTAAGTTTTTTTTGTTGCAAAAGCGTTCAACATAACAATTTATAGTTTTCAATTAAATTATACGATTTATTTAGACAAGCTATTTACTTATTATGTTTATACACACAAAAAGGTATAATGGTAACTTTAACACTTTAAAGCCTAAAAGCTGCTATATTAACTTTATTTCTTTACTTGACAACGTTATTAATTACACTGTTTTATTGCCCAACAGAGGTATATTATATATATTCCGTTTAAAGTTGTTCTATCATTCACTCGAACACTCAATAAATGTTGTTTGTGTGTCTTCTTGCCTTGTACTATTTGTTTATATTTTCTGATTGTTTATTTAGTTCGTGGAATTTTACTCCTGGATGTTGTTTTGTATTCATATGATTTACTGGAAAGTTTTAAATTTGTAAACAGATACAATAGATTATTTCATTTATTTTTGTAGTGATAATAAATTTTACAAGCTAAATATCTTCATAACAATATCAACTGTTGCCGGTATCTGGTGGTTTTTATTTTTACTGGAAAAATTTGGATAATAAACAATATGATAAAAATAATGTGATGACATAAATTATTGTAAAACGGTTTGTACATACAGAGCAATTTTTTTTAGCAAGTCTTTATTATATTTCAAACTTACTGCATACTGTGTCAGACCTTTCGTCATAAGCTTTTATCTTTCGGAATCAAATTCGTAGGCCTTACACCACAGGCCTCTATCTTTCGGAGCCAAATATTTAGGCACTTGAACTTTTCATTGAGAATATAGAACCTTATTAATTTATAGTTAAAGAAAATAAAATTTAAAAATAGAGGGTCCTCATAAACTCACAATTAATTGCTACATATTTTGAAGACAAAAATGTTTCACTATATCCGTAATAACAACAAGTGTAATAAAAATAAATTAAAGGGTATACCCATATATTTGGATGTTAAATGGAGATAAATAATTATTTGGCTACTTTGTTTTCTAAAACAAAATAAAACAAAAAATTTAGATTAAGGTTGTTGTATTACGAAGAGAATTATGAGTGAAAAGTGATATGTGGCAAATATTTTCTACGACCTCGCTGACAGATGTCAATTCTCTCACCAAAGTTTTTAGTCACTTTTTGGCAAAATGACAGTCTAATCGATTCGATTGGCTTCGTATAGACAGTGTCCTAAACATAACCCCACAAAAAATAATACCGAGGTGTTAGATTGCATGATCTGGCTGGCAACTAAAGTGCTAATTGTCGTGAAATTATGCGGTCGAGAAATTTGGTTTGCAATGAATTGATCGTTTCATTGGTTGTGTAACATGTGACACCGTTATGTTAAAACTACATGTAACTGATACCCACATCGTCAATAACAGGCTAAAATTGAGTTGTTAGCATTAGGAGAGTAATAACTTTGTTTGAGTCTAATTTTTAAATTGGTTTTAATCATAGACTTACTTCGCGTTTAGTACAAGAAGGCAATGCATGACAACTTTTGACAACTTTTAAAAGATTTTTAAAATGTCATAAAATATATTAAACTTTATATGATAATTAATTTATTTTAATCAAATAACTACAGCTGCAAATATTAAAATATGACCACATAACGGTTAGACTTGGTTCTGTTTTGACTTACCTTCATATTAATTGTTTTATTCACGCATTTATAATTGTAAATAAGTAACAGATAAAATCATTAACTTCATTAAACTTAACTTAAATGTAGAAGCTATATTTATTTATTGCGTCAATTGTATTAAAAGTAAAATTTTTATTAAAATTTTCTCTAAAAAATGTATTTTTTTTTTGTTTTTTTTAACTCTATCTTTGTTCTTTGTTATAAAACAATTCAAAATATTTATTTTCAAATAACTTTTATTTCACATTCACTATGTTTTGGAATGCAAGAGTAAATCTTTCAAACAAACCAAAAATGTGTAAAAAATTTTTTTCTTTTGCTGCCATGACCTTATTGCAGCAATAAAATTTTATAAGGACCGCAATAAAATATTTCAATTTTATATGTGTATGTGTGTATGCATATATGTATGTAAATGCTTATATTTTGTTTTGCTTTTTGAGCGATTTTACTTAGCCTGGGTGCTGAAAACAAATTTATAGCCATCTTGTATTCTAAATGATGTGTTATATAGGCGATAGATTATTACACATGTTTTTTATTGTTTCAATTTAGTTCGCTTGGCTTCCAAAGAAAGGAAACTTCTGTGTATTCACACTCTTTAGCATTTTATTTGTGATTTCCTTTTTGTAAAGTCACAACTTTAACAAATTTAAAGTGAACGTCAAATTGTCAAAACTCTGGTAAGCTTGTCTGCTATACTCACTCACTACTATTTCTAACGTTAAAAGCCTTCATCATATTCTTCAGGGTATCGATATACTCTCACAGTAGTAGTGAAAATGTGTATTAGCAAAATATCGTGGTGACCATGAATAGAAAGATAGATTTTAGTTCCTAAATATAAACATAACTTTCATAAAATTTGCAATTGTTAAACCTCACATAGATGATGTAGTATTTTTTACCACTCTTCCATTGAAAATTACAGCGTATAGAGAGTGTATACTAAATTCGTTCACATAGTAGAAACATTAGCATATGAAAAGTTTTCATAAGCTTTGGGTAATGGATAAAACTCTATATTTCCTATTTGAATAAAAAATATATAATTTGATATTATTTGTAGCTTCCAAGTAGAAGTAACAGTGAAAATATGTCAAGTAAAATGAAATCTTAAGAACTGCAATTATTATTATGAACAAATCATTATGAACGTTTCTCCTCTTATCTTGATCTTAATGGTTTTTTATATTTTTAAACTGTATGGTGTATGTAATTTTTATATTAATTTTTTACAAAATGGAATCTTCTCGATATTCCCGATGTTACACTTGGCTGGTTATTTCATGCATAGCATTCGAGGTATGCGTTCAAGAAGGACTTTAATAAGTACCACAAACCAAGTCCCTACAGTCCTTAAGCAAGCTTTTCTAATACCTGTTCGCTGGTAATGTAATAATTTCTCTTCACGATAAAGGTGCTATCTAGCCTATCTCTATCACACTAATAAACCCCATCGGGAGATGATCTTGCTACAAATCTATCGCAATATTTTTGAATTGATATCGTAGTAAATTTATCGGTAGTCACTTCAACATACCACTTCCTCAACTACCGAATACTATGGTTATGATAGGAACTATCACTGTCCTTTGTGACTAATGAGCATCTCCGTTGGTATCCGAGATGTCTCCTACGCAATCCCTTCAAGGAAATCGTTAGGAGTAGACTCGACTCCCTGAGGTAATGATACAGTCCCTACCTTTCTGAATCTCTGTACCTCATCAGTATTTTCGTCAAATCAAACTCCGCCGCTGCCACCTTGTCGGATATATTGTCCGGCATTTTTTTTTCCCTCCTAGTGGATTTTAATTTTTCCGAATCTGTACTGGAATATATTACCTTCATTAGTTACGCTCTTCTTTGACTTTTCGTCCAGCGCAATGGATAGAACCTGGCATCTATCATCAATTTCTTGAACATAACAATTAATTGGAATAAAAATATCGTAAGTTTTACTATTTTGTGGTATTTTATTCTATTTCTTGCCTTAATCATTTAAACACAAAAATTATTTATCTTTTCCTATGTGAAACCCTGGTACTCCTAAATTTGTGCTTTCTATATATTTGCATCTAGCCATTCAAGAGGACTCACCACATTTGCCTTTCGTTTGGCTTTGGATTTTGTTGGTATTTAAGCTCATACTCTACCATACCTAGGGGTTTTTCAACAAGAAGAAGTTTGTTGTTTGTGAAACAAAATAAAAAAAAAATTCAGATTAAGATAATTCTAATATTTATTGTATTACGAAGAGAAAAGTTCGGCAGTTGTGAATGAAAAATTATATCTGGCAAGTGCTCACCACAACCACGCTGACAAATGTCGATTTTTTCAGTACGATTTTTAATCATCTTTTTAAGAATTGGCGATCCTATTTCGTAAGTCACACCAAGGAGTTTGAGTTTTTAGGCTGAAGCCGATTGGACTTGTACAGAGTCTTCCCTTAATATAGCCCCACAAAAAAAAAAGTAGTGGTGTAAATTCAATCTTTCTGCTGGCCACTTAAGTGCTAGTTGTTGTGAAATTATGTAATCGAAAAATTTAATTTGCAAGAATTTGATCGTTTCATTGGCTGTGTGACATGTAGCACCGTCCAGTAGAAACCACGTGACGCGCCATACAGTAACATTTTGAAATGCAAAGGCTTCTCAATAATCGCTTTATGATTTTCATAAGTCCAAATGCAGCAGTTTAACTTGTTCACATACCCAGACAAGTGAAAATGGAGAACACTGAAGATGGCAAACAGCCAAATCCGGTTTGTTCACAAACCAAATTTGACTCCGGATAACGAAAAATCATACCCAATTAAAAATATTCCTTTTCTACACTACTCAAATAGCTTAGTTTTCAGCTGATGCAAAGCTTAAAAACCTGAAAATTCTAATATTTATATAAGTAAGGTCGACGGAAAACAGTAACCAAATAAAAATAAATTAAATCCCGTCGGAAAATTAATGCACATATCAAGTGAAAATGGCCTTCGTCTGAAAAAATGATTCTTTCGGAAAAAACCAGCCGATTGTTTTGGCTAAATTGAGCGATGCGAATGATCGTTCGGGTTCAATTACTGCACCAGTTGAACTTTGAGAGGCTTCTAAGAACGATTATATTGTCCGAATATATCACGAATTTTACGAAATGTAACTTTAATAGAACTACCAATTTCATAGTGAATTTTAATTATTTTAGTGCAAATTTCATGCGGAATTGAATTCAGGGTAACAAATTCCCATGCAACCACCACGAATATATCAAAAAACTAAATGCCAAATTATAATGTTGTTGGTGTTGCCACAATTAAAAAACATACTTCTTGTTGAAAAATCCTATATATGCTAATTTTTTGCTGTGTTCGTGGAAATTTTTAATTCACACTCTCCGTGGCGTGAGTTTTTTTTTAAATGAGAAACCAAATGAAAAATTATAATAATAATAACTCGTTTGAATAAATATTAGTCTTCAGTGTTGCTCTCTTATTTCAACTGAACTCTTCTTATATATAATACTTTACATGATTTTACAAATACCTTATAAGACGAAAACTTTTGCAAAACTATCAAATTACACTGAAGTAGAAAACAGAAAACTAATTTGCTTGTCAAATGTACACAATTCAGTTTTGCTTCGGGGCAATAATATCCCACATATCCATTTTCTTTCGTCATATAAAGATAACTGCAAACTTTTATTAAATTTCATTCCAAAGTTTACCCTCAAGTACATGAATAAGTTTTATCCTCAATAACGGTTTTGTTTTGAGTGTTAAAAATGTCGCAGGTCGCTGTAGTAATTAAATTTTTTATCAATTCTACTTGTCATAAAGTTAAATAGCTTTTAATTTCTAGATAATTTATACATGCAAGATCCTTTTGAATACCCTAAACGTACTTGGCTCATCCGGTTTGAATTTTAATTGAAATTTATTACGAAATTAATATTTTGACATAAAAATCTGTTTCTAAATATTTTCTAAAAATCTGTTTTGAAAAATTTATTATCCAGAAGTACAAAATCCTGCGAAGCAAATAATAATAGATAGAAAACATAAGAAAACAGCAAACAAATGTAAAAAATTCAAGTTTTCAAGAAAATTGCTGGAATATTTTATAAATCCCTTAAATTTTAAAAATCTATTAAAGTCTTTGCGATTAAATAAAAAATTAAAACTCATATTTGCACGGCTTAATTTTCCTAAACGTAAAGTCAACAGAAAATCAACTTAGATCACAGAAAACAGAATTTTTTGTTTCAACAAATTTAAATGAGAGAAAAACTTGTAACTAACATTCCTAATTTGTTAAAATAACATCTTAAATACAGTAACTTACCTTATTTGCTAATGTTTTTTCAAGCTCATTTGCATAATAAAATAAAATTTACTTTACTTATAACGACTTTAATACTCTCATTTTAATTATACTAAAAACGCTTATTGTCACTTCTAAATTAATGCAGAATTTGTTAAACTTATGAAGCCATTTAGCTGTGCAAATTTGTACAAGAAAAAGAAAAATAGAACAAAGTTGTTGAGAAAAGTGACAAAATTTAACATAAAATATTCAAAAGCACATCATTAGATTTGTCAAAAAGGCAAATGAAAATAATTCTACATAAGAATCTTGTCTGGTTTATTAAAAATATCATATGGCTATGAAACGTGTAGAGCTCAGCTTATAGTTATTTAACTACTTAATAGCAGCAATATAAGGCAACTATTATACTTTACATTGAATAGAATTCAGTAACGAGACTAAGGGTTTTGATTCTTCTACTTTAACTCTGGACCATTAAAGCAATATGATTTTAATTTTAAAAATTCTTTATCTATAATAAACAAATCAACGTGCAACCTTTAAAGGTGAAAAAATTTATTTTAGTTAGATATTTTGTATCGTACTTTAACACGTACTTTCGTCTTTCTGAGTTAGCGCTACCACACAGTTTTTTTATTACTTTCACAGAATAATAGTAAGAGGTTTTAAAATTAGTTTATTACCACTGATAATAATCTCTCTACGATATATATGCAAAATTTGTTAATTTTTTAATTTTTGGCTTAAGCTTAAAAAATTTGCGAAAAATTGGGTGATTCATTTCGAGAGTCCCTAATTTTTTAAAGAAAAAAACACAGAAAATTCAAATGTAATGGGGAATTTTTATTACCATTTGAAGGAACATTTTTTAGCATTTATTTTTTGAAGATTATGTCTTTTAAATGTTGGCCGCGCTTACGTTTCAGATGGTTCATCAATTGAGCCCAATTTTCGATGACTCGTTCGAGAATTGCGCGTAGTAACAGGAGAATGACACGAGAGATGTTGTGCTCCAAGACATGAATCGAAGCGGGATTGTTCACATAAACTTTAGACTTTACATATCCCCACAGGAAAAAGTACAACTTGGTGGTCAATCGACTGGCCAAAGCGGCATCATTTTTGAAGAAATATGAATCGATGATTTCACAGGCCCACAAACCACACCAAACCGTTGTTTTTTCTGGATGAATCTTTGAATTTTCAGGTTGCTCTTCGTCCCAAATATAGCAATTTTGCTTGTTTACATACCCCTTGAGGCAGAAAGGGCGTCATCGCTGAACAAAATTTGCTTCAAAAACGTCGAATTTGCTTGAAACTTTTCAAGAGTCTATAGAGCGAAGCGATGTCGCTTGGGAAGGTCGAGCTGCTTCAGTTCTTATAAAAGCTGTATTTTGTATGCTTTCAATTTAAGATCTAGACGTAAAATGCGCCAAGTCGTTCCATACGTCAGTCAGAGTTGCTGCGAACGGCGCCAAATTGACTCTCCACAGTCTGTGTGTACACTCTCAGCTACGGCCGCTATATTTTATCACTGTGTGCTGAACGTAGTCTATTCGGTCAAATATTATTCAATAATGAATGCTGGATCTGAAAATGGGTGATGGTGTTGCAAATAGTAGGCCGATTGTATTGATCATAAGTTAAGCGAAGTTTACGAAACACATTCTTCACAGAACGTGTATTTTCGTAATAATATTGAACGATTTGTAAACGTTGTTCATGCGTAAGTTATTGCATAACGAAATGTCAAACAATACTAAACAAAAATAACATGACAGAACGACACGACTCACACAAGATCTGTCAAAAAAAGCCTATTGAAAAAATAACTCCACACACTATATTAATATTATTTTTCTACAGAGTTTTTCTTTTGTAAAGCACCAAAATCAGTTTGTTAACCTTTTAAAAACAATCATTTTCCGAGATACGAGATATTTAGTCACCTGATTTCTTTTTATTCACCTTTTAAATAACTCATAGATGTTTAATGATGTTTAACTAATCCGCAAATATTATATTTTTTTTTTTTAAGAGAGGTAGCACTTCAGGCAACAATGCCTATTTAGTCAAATACCGTGCTACATTCTTTAGGAAAGGGATAGAGAAGAGATGAAACAGGTGGTGAAAATAGAAGGAAATTAACTGTTGTATAAGACAACACAGCGACCAGTGACTATGTCTTCATCGCTGAGCAGGCCCACCGACAGTCAGTTTTTATTTTTTGTAGTGAAAAAAATCAACGTCTTCGTACACTACCTACTAGCCTACAGGGGCACCCTTACCCTATTAAAACTATATCTGTCATTAAGGCCTCTTTATCACACACATGCGCACTATAGCCTTAAGGTTCTTAAAAAGTTTATCAAATTTCGTAGTAAAACTCTCATCAAACCTTTACTTTTATTTTAATGTAATTGAATGTTCTCTTTTATAATTTTATACCACGACTCATTTTCTTTTAAAATTGCACATCCCCATTCATGATCGAAATATAAATGATTCTTTCTTACGAATCAGCACGAAAATAAATTTCTTAAATTAATTTCTTTCTTAAATAATTTCTTCAGAAATGAAGAATGAATTAAAATTCTTGAATGTGTTCACTTGAATACTAAAGTTATGTAAAATTTGAATTCATCATGAGTCCATCCTGCAACTGCAGGCACATTATATGTAGAAAGTTATAAGTACAAAAAAAAATGAAACCTAAATCGTTTGCACATTACAATGATATCATTTTGACAAATGCAGCGTTAAGTTTTGAACCGTAAGGCATAGATATTTATAATTTACACAGTGTGCGTTAACACAGTATAGAAAAGCATAATGGTGTTATGCCTATGCACAATATTCGCCAAAATAACATCGTTGCCGTAACAGTATTTTTTTTTCTCTATAATAATTCCATTTTACTTCTAATTCATTCGATTTTAGTGGTAAGTAAATTCACGTGCATTTTCTTCATAATAAATCCCTTAAAATTTTAATTTAATTTTTCCCGATAGTGTGAATGCATTCAGAAGAATTGTAACGACCAAAAGTCCGGAGTCGTTTTTGGTCACACATAGAGCTGTCTGACAACAGTCCCGATCTTCTATTTTAAACGTATTTACTAGAATAATGAATTTATGTCTAAATCTCTATATTTTCTCTAATGTATTTATTTAGTTATAAAATCATTTACTAAAAATATGAATTCATGTATTTACTTATATACGCATGTAGTTATAAGTATTTATGTTGACGTAAGATTTAGTTCTAGTATTATTGTAATTAGCCACGAAGGCATAATAATTAATTAATGAGTAATATTCGTATTGTAAAACTGGCTGCAGCTCGGTGGTGAAAACAGCCGTCGGCTGTGGTGTACTTACTACCGAAGTAATGTAAGTGTGTTTGTGCATTGGTGTGTGGTAGGAAAAAGAGTATAAAAGCGCAAACATCAATCAGAATAAAGCAATTGGTGTACGACCGGCAACAGGAGCAAAGGCAAATATCTTCTTCTACTTTTATTTATTTTTTGGACTGGTAGTCAGAGTATAGATAAGGCCGTGGTAATACCCAGCCGAAGCTATACCCTGAGACAGTACAGAACTGCGACTTAGCGACCACAAACAGAGCCGTGGTAATACCCAGCCGAGTTTGTGTCCGCAGTCGCCACCGACAGTGACCAGGCAGTGAACGGTTGCGCCGTGGTAATACCCAGCCCAGCCTCCCGTGCCTTGGCGCTTGCGGCGTACCGACCTATTTCGACGGAGCGACCACAAACAGAGCCGTGGTAATACCCAGCCGAGTTTGTGCCCGCAGTCGACTTAGCTAGTGACGTTCGCCGAATACGGACCGCATGAAGTAGAAGATGTTTACTGAAGCTGCCTGCATACACACCAGTTCACAAGATTTGAGCCCGCGCTGCAGTCAAGTTGCTAACTAGGAATAGGGCAACCCCTTTCCTGAATAAAGAGCAACATTGTGAGTAAGGCTTTGTCTTTTTTTTTGGAATCGACACAACACGACCCTGGACGCCGCTGAGCATACCTCAGCTACCAGAAAACGTGTCGTTACAGAATTTTCCTTATAATAAATTTATTGATACATTTATTAATTTTTAATTCATGATTAATTCATTCAAAATTTATTATATTTTTTAATAAATAAGTGTATTCCTTGGTTTAAGTACCCAGTGAATGAAAGACCAGCTCTGGTACAAATTTGCAACAATTAAATGATTAGGTATTTTTTGTAAATATGCACATCTTATGTCTTATAGCTGACATTTAAGAATACTAAGTTCAGTTTCTGTTGTCTTAGCCTTAACATCAATGCTTTCATTTAAATACATTACGGCATTTATTCACGTTTCTTCGTCTACTTGTAATAAAACAATATTGTTTACTTTTATTGTTTATACTGTTGTACACACCAGTAAGCAGTTAAATTTTCTGTATATTTTATTACATCGAATCATACACACAATCAATTTTGACAAAAGAAAATCTTTTATTTATGATCCATTTCCAGACTATTGCCATTATTTTCAAACAGATGTCTTTGTATCTCGTTTGGCATTACAAGGACAACAGACATAAGACTTAAATTAACGCTTATTTAAATTAAAAAATTTTATAAACAAAAAGGAGATATAGTAAGAAACTATATATTATACATAAATCCAATTTAAGGTATATTGTTCGAACAAACTGTTCAGAGTGTTTTAAATGATATGTATACGATATTTTGGAAAACAATATTTGCATTACTTTATTAAGTCCAAATGTAAACATCAGTCTCTCATTCTAGTCAACTATGCTGTCTCTAAAACCACATTAGCTTACTCTTTGGTTTTATTATTGATTTAAGAAAATAGGAAAAATATTGTAACGAAAATGATTTTTTTAAGTTATTAAAAGAAAGTAATGTTCAGTAGAAAAGTAAACGAAGCGTTTCATTGCACATTTTACAAACTGTGTAGGTTTTTAAGAAATCTTATACACACAAGTGAATAACAACACGCTTATAAGAAATTCTACGAAATAAGATAAGCAATAGAAAACAAACACAACTAAACAAAACAAACACAAAAAAAAAAAACAAGGACACAGACACACAACCAAACAAACCACTGAATGAATGATAATACGACAACGCCTGACCAAGCAGTAGCCTTGCCCTCCAGTTACGGTATCTCGTCGTTAGTGTGAATAAAATTCTGGATCAACTTTTCTGCGTCTTAGCTGGTGATAGCCTACTAGCTAGGTCTTTTTATGTTGACGCAAACAATTCTAGCCAAATAAAGCGACGTCAAAACTCATTTTGCTAAAAATTTGTGCACACCAATTAATTAAAGTCGAATAAAATTTTGGCTAAAGTTATTGAACCGCACCTTTTCGACAAGACTCTCTTTTCTTATTCAGTTGAATAAAATTCTAACTTAGTCAAAGACGATGTACTGCTTGCTCGTGTCCACCTCACTCAGTAATTATAAATTCTACTGCCTTTATACCTTCCGATAGGCACACATGCAAACGTTTAGACTTGTGTTCTTTACAGATGCATCTAATACTGATTGATAGAAATGCCATCTTAAGGGTTATTCCTTTTTTTAATATTTTTCTTTTTTTTCGTAATAAAATTATAATATAAAATTTTATTCAGGTACAAAATTTATTAAAATATAAAAATAAACAAAGAAATAAATGAGCCATATGCTTCTTTAGAAGGGGCAGTGTTTATAAAAATTCATTTCTTGTGCCCTAAAAATTAGCCTGTCGAATTTTGTTCATCATAAATTTTTTTTATGTTTTTTGAATGCGTTCTGTTAACAATGGCATGAAAAACTAAATCTAATTAATAAAATTGCTGCCTAACATATTTATGTAATATATGAGTATGTAGTATTTCCTAATAAAGATGTTCATGCAGAAGCATGATTAATCATATATTACAACCCGACGTACGTAAATAAGAAAGCAATAGAAGATTGCGTGTGTATATGCTTAAGTATATATATAGGTATGTCTTTCTGCCTTTATTTTTATAAAAATGTTAGCAAGTTTCTGCACGCCTAATCATGATAAATCCTGTACTATAATATAAATACAAATAACCGAATTTATATTATAGTATAATTCGGAGCGATGAAAAAATAACCAGTAGAAAGTAAAAAATATTCTTCATGCCTGATCATAACACTAATATAAATATGTATATAAAAGTTAATGTAAGTGTGCTTGAATATATGCATGTACGTATATAGGTATTTACTTTTGGTACGAATAAAACAGCAATAAACAAAATTAATTATTACAGTAAAATTCTGCTTCACCGATCATGGCAATCGACAGTAATACACAAAAACAAAAAGAATGTATAACAATTTTAAAGCAAAAAATATTTTTTAGAATAATTAATTATGTTGTGTAATATGTAATTATGTATTTAGGAAAATCATATAGGCATATATGCATAAATTTATTAAATTAAATAATCAAACAGTTCCTGTTTTTAAAAAGACAAAATGAAATTTTAATGAAAAATTCTAGATTGCTAAATTCTAATATTCTAATAATATTAACACGTTGTTAAAACACCGTTTTCTCTAAAGGGTTTAATAATATTTAAATCAGGGATTTGGTTTGTGTAATTTTACATTTGTTTATTTGTTACTTCCTGTTGCTGAGATATTGATTTCTTTTAGACTTTAAGCAGTTTCTTTTTTTTTTTTTTTTAAGGCAACAATGCCTATTTAGTCAAGTACCGTGCTACCTTCTTTAGGAAAGGGATAGAGAAGAGATGAAACAGGTGGTGAAAGCAGAAGGATAGTCGGAAATTAACTGCCATATAAAGACAGCAACAGCGACCAGTGACTATGCCTTCATCGCTGAGCAGCTCCACCGACAGTCAATTTTTATCTTTTGTAGTGAAAAAAACCAAGGTCTTCGTTGGGAATCGAACCCACAACCCCCATATTTACAAGCTAGTACACTACCGCCTAGCCTACAGGGGCACCTAAATTAAAAATTTAAAAAGCTGTGTTAACCTTGGCTTTAAGTACAATACTTACGAAGGCATTTTAAATATAGAAAAAATTCATAAGTAGTGAAGAAAAAATAAAAATCTGGGAACATTTTCAAGGTGACCTATTTTTGGAAATATTGTTTTAATCGTTCCAGCCGTTTAAAAGTTATTAATATTATTTTGTAATAAATAATTTTTTACTGGCTCGATAATTTTCGAGAAATAATTTTTTTTTAGAATTGTATTCGATCTTTAAATATTAATATTTTATGAGCTTAAGCTTGAGCTACATCGGAAACAATACAGGAGAATTTTTTAAATTAACTTTTTTACAGTAAAAGATTTGAGGTAATAAATTCAAAGTTTTCCTCTTGAATTTCTTGTACACAATCGCAAGTGTGAATAAAGGTGTTGACGAGTGTAGCGCTCCAGAAAATACAACATTGGTATTTTCATTAAAATTAACACAAGCAATTTTAAAATAATTTTACTCCCTGAATAAATTTAGTAGTTTAAATATACGTGAACATAGACAAATGTAAAGATGGTTTATTTGGTTATAGCACTAAAAAAGTTCAACATAATTTCAAAAACTAAATATATTATCTATACGAATACTATTGTATTTTGAATTGTATTGTATTGTATTTTACACTGACCTTAGATGAAGCTCATTGATTTGCGCTTTAAAACATTTGAACAATTGTCGTATTTATAAAAACTTAACTCTCATGTATTAGTTCTTTAGGATATAAAATACATACATACTTAATATCGTAACATAAATCGCACAAATATTTGTAAAAGGAAGTAGACAACTATAATCTTATGAATTAGAACTGTATATGAATGAATATAATGACATCCGTTCTATTGTCAACAATACTTTATGATTATTTTAATATATATGAATAACATTCCATAAATATGATAATATTACAATATTTTTTTCGAAATAGAAATATAAATTTGCTTAATTCGTTGCTTTAGAGCCACATATTAAAAGTTCAAAAACATTACAATTTTGTAGACACTTATGAAAGGTGTTCTTGTTTTGCATATGTATAAAAATCAAAATAATATTCTTAACTAACTCTAAGTTATAATCAAAATTTTTATGATTCAACATTTTGAATTTTAATTCTTCAACATTTTGAATTTTTTAACTTCCCTTCGCCAAGTTTAAGCGATAAAAAAGAAATAATAAAAACTAGTTCATATAGGAAACTACCTTATTTTCACTTTATTTTTACTTATTTCAAATAAAAAGCCACCTGCTAGTCCTTAGTTACCTTATTTTTCAGATATGACTTTTATGAATCTGCTTAAAATATAAATTAAAATTTTAATAGAAACAATTAAAATCAACAAAATACTTTTAAGTTTATTTCTTTTAATAAACGTTTTGTTATATTGAGTTCTCTTATTGCAAAATAATAACACGAGCCGTGATTTCGAGATTTAAATTCAACGATTTATTTACTACCAATACACAAAATAAACACGTTGGTAACTTTGTTGCCTTTACTCACTAAAGACTCAACAAGAGTTTATTAATTTGCTTAGCTGTTTTTAGCTGTTCTTGCACATACAAAAATTTTCTACTTTAACATCACCCCATATTGTTGTTATTATTATTCAGTTTAGGCAGTGTTTTATTATATTATTATTTTTATTATATGTTAATTTTTTTTTGTTTTTTATTGTTAAACTCATTTCGCAGAATTTCTTGTAAGCTGTTGTTGCTGTATAAAGCACTGTGGGTCATTTGGTTTACTGATTTTTTCTGAATTTTATTTTCTGTTAAAACTTAATAAATCATGTTCGTAATAATATTAAATAATTGTCAAAGATATTCAAGTTATTGTGAGTATGAGAAGTTACGAAGTTTCCTTTAAAAAGAATGATAATAATTTATTTTTCGTCCTTTTAAATCGCACCTTTAGAATTTTGTGAAAAATCATTAAATCGATATGAAAATATTTTATTCTATAAAAAACTCTACATCAGATTTCAGAGAAAATATTTCTGAATCATACAAGATTGCTATGTTTTTTATGAGATTAATTCATTGCTGTCCTCTTTGTGTATAAAGCAATGCAAAATAGCAAAGGACACTTACATAAATGCAGCCAAAAATATAATCGATTCCAGACCATCAATTTGGTTTCAGGAGCCAGCATGGCATCATTGAGCAGACTCATAGATTGGTTCAAGTAGTGAGAAAGCCATTTGAGGAAAGGAAATATTGTTCTGCCCTTTTTCTAGATGGGACTATTGCATAAGTTGATGACATATCTCCCAATCAATATGGTGAATTTTCTGGAAAGTTGCATTGTGGAGAGAAGGTTTACAGTAGCCGAAGGAGACTTTATCAGTAAACCCGCATTGATAGCTTTCGGTGTGCCGCAGGGGAGTATACTGGGTCCAGTTTTATATCTGCTTCAGGAACATATTACGCATCTGGAATTGTGGTTGAATTTATGGAGAATAAAAGTAAACGAGCAAAAGTGTGTCCACTTAAATTTTACTTTAAAAAGGGAAACTTGCTCCCCTATTCGTATGAACGGGCACATTATTCCTCACCACTTGCACGCTAAATATCTTGGCATAATCCTTGATCGTAGGCTTACATGGAAACACTACATCGACACAAAGCTAATCCAAATGAAAATCAAGTTATCTCAAATATACTGGCTAATTGGCAGGAACTCAACTCTTAGTCTGGACTGTAAACTTCTATTGTATAAGTCGATTCTGAAACCAATATGGTGCTATGGAGCACTGCTTCAGCTTCAAATGTGGAAAAAATTCAACGCCGACAGAACAAAATACTACGATTAATTACATTAGCTCCATGGTACATGCGAAATTTAATTATACATCGCGATTTGGATATTCCACTCGTGACTGCTGAAATTGCTCAATACGCAGGCAAATATTTAACTAAGCTCGAGTGCGACCCGAATCCTCTTGCGCGGAATATTTTGAATTATAGAGGTCATATCCGATTAAAAAGGAGAGACACAGGGGCATTGGTCAATAACCCTCCAAATGGAAATGGAATCTCTTGAAAATAGTTTTTATTTTTTTTATATTTATTTTTGATTGGGAGAATTTGTTAAGATATTATTTTATTGCTGTCACTAGAATTATGTCTGACTCTGGTCGGGCCTAATGATTATACATTTAGATTTAAGATTTGAAAAATTTTTGATAATTCATATTATATACGAAGATACAATAAATAATTTATATATGAAAAAAAAATATAATCGAGTCAGTAACAAGATAATGCTGTAAAACACTAGAAAGAAATCATATTGTTCATATAGTAATTCAAGAATCTAACATAAATCTTAGTCAAGAAATCGTAGGAAGGGCTTTTAGAAATTTATTTTGTGTACATAGGGAATTTTAAATTAAATTAATTCATTTGACTTTTTTTTGTCAAATTCATAGTTTTTAAATATGTTTGAAATGCAAAATTTTTCTAAATCGAAAAAATATTTTTGCGGTATTTTTTAAAAATTTTTAATCCCAAAAATGTAACATTTAATTCCCAAAAAGGGTGTAATATATAATACAAACCGCAAGTAATGAGGAAACCAACAAATACATATTAAAACTGCAAGCATAAATTAACAATTAACCAAAAATAAAACTATTGGATAATGATACAAACTATATTTTGACTATTTAAAGAACGTAGCTATCTGCGATAAAGAATTCCGAAGGATCATGCTATAAATTCTATTTTTCAATATTTAAAGAACCATTTAAGTAAAAAATTCCAGTTACAAACAGTACAAATTTCTTGGTGCAGAGAAGGATTATCTTACCAGGAGTTCTTTCAGCTTTAGGTATTTTCCAAAATTCACAGCAATTTCCACCAATTAGGCATTTATCCGTGCCAAATCAATACATGATGGTCAACGATACTCGCTATTTGATTCCATAGAAGGAATAAGACACAAGATAAAAAAAAGTAAATGGGGTAGTAGATACATAATATGATAGTAGAATAGAGAATTTAATTTGAAATTCAGAAAGGAAAAATTAGTTATTTAGTCAAACAAAGATTCGGATACGGTGTTCAAGATGTTTAAAGTTAGACCCCATTTTGTAAAATATTTTACTAGTATCGTCAGGTATTGATTTAATAGGTCATTAATTGCCACTCTCCTAGCTCTCCTAGCACCTGATGGGGTAATCAGATATGAAAATTCTGTGTAGCCTGTGGCCCAGCAAAAATCAAGTACTTGGCACACAGAACGTCAACTAAATTTGACCTGAAAAATCAGTCGCTGAGGTAAAGTTCTACTTTACTATAAACCTAAAAGTGCTGAAACTTATTTTTTACAATGATTATAATATTTCACTTTTTTTTTGCACGATATATTTAAATTATTTGAATAAAAAATATCATCTGCTCAATTGATATATTTTACTCATTTAACATTTTGTCAGCAATTTATTGCACATTTTACCTTCTTATTGATGAAGCTTGTAGTTAAAGTGACAAAACAAAATAAGAAATCAATTGCAATCAAAAAATAAAAAATCTTGAGAGAAATGGCAAATCGTAGTTTAAAACAAAGTATTTAATTTAAAGGAAAATAGGGTTGGGTTTTATATTGTTGTCATCTTTGAAACTAAAATATTTCAAGTTTTATTTTTCAAGAAGATGCTGAAAAACATTGTAGAAAACAGAAATGGAAAAATGAAAACTAATAACGAAAGTTCAGAAAATACATCTATTGAAGAAATCTTTTAAAAACAAAATGTGTACAAATTATGACTTCAAAACAAAATCGGTATGATGCCGCCAGTGTTAAGGTAAATATTTGCAACTTTTAAGAATATCTGCTAGTCTCGGGTGAGTTGCATACTTTAGCACTATCGTTAGGATAAAATAAAAATCATATTTAATTTGAATTTAATTTCCTTTTTACCAGAATTGTGGTATCTTTATGCTGAGTGATGGCTTTTCATATAAAAAAGCTGTTAATAGAAAAAAAAAATGTTATTTTGAAGGTACCGTGTAATACAAATTAGGTTTTATTTTATGCAGTTTTTGCGAAAATAAAATTAAATTTAATTAGTACTTAAGTGTGGGTTCAAATAGAATATTTTTAAAATGTTTTACTGGATACTTTAGGCAAACTGTATATGTTTATCAATATGAATGGTGATGGTTATGCAATTTTTGTCGAGAAAAGTTCCGCAGTTGGTACAGAACTTGATCATTATGAGCGTTTTACTGGAATTAAAGCAACAAAAGATGACAATACAATAACTGGTAAAATATACCATTAGTTGTTGAAGAAAGCTGAGGGTGGTGATTTTCTGACCAAAACTGTGCAAATCATAGCTTATGTAAAATTCTAAATCAAATCATTTACTACGGCAGATTTAGATTTTGTAGTATGAGAAATAGGCGGAACTGTAGGTGATATTGAAAGGCAATCATTTTTGGAAGCTATACGGCAAGTTAACTACACATTAGTAAAACAACGAGTTATCCTTGTTAACTAAACTTTAATACGTTATCTTACCGCAGTACAAAAACTAAAGACAAAACCATCGCAACATTCAGTTAGAGATTTAAATTCCGCGGGGTTATAACCAGATATTATATTATGCTGAAGTTAGTAAGAAATTTTCGACAATCCGACAGAGAGAAAATAGCTAAACTTAGCAATGTTGCTTTCAAATTGCACACCAAATTTCAGACCAAATTACATACCAGACTGTCACTTTTAATGGATGTAAAGGTGACTGTTGAATAATTTGAGGGTTTCCCATTCCACAGAACCAAATGAAAATGCGCCTCATCACTCATTATGATTTTTTCATGAAAATCGGGTTTATCATGAGCGAGCTGTAACATCCAATTGGCATATAAACGGCGGCGTAAATGCAAGACCAACTGTGCCAACTGAATCTTATATGGGAACAAATGCAACCTTTTCAAAAATTGTGGCCAAAGTTGTTCCTAGAAAACCAAGCTCCTGAGCATGGCGACGAATTGAGGTTGGTGGATTATTTTGAACACTTTCAAATATGAACTGTCAAGGCTAATGTTTCCTAAAATGACGGCAAAATAAAGTACCCATGCGGTTATTGTACTACTTAATAACAACTCACAAGTCTGTCGTACTTAAACTTTGTATAGAAAATGTAGGGTTCTTATATCATGTTGCAAGCTAAAGTGATAAAAAGAGAATTGTATTAAGCCAACATAACAATAACTAACTATTAAGAATCGTTTTTTAGTGTTTCTTTCATTTTTACAATAAAAAATAATTTGAAATTATAATGCAATAAATTTCATATTGAATAATATTTTTAAGCTGAGTATATTTGTGATCATTAAATTTTTAGAGAAATTTCCGTTTGTCACAATTAATATTTAGAAGTTAGATTTTTTGTTAAATTTGATAGATGTCTTGGAGTATAAGTAATATTAAATAACAATAATTATTTAGTAGTTATACGACTAGTTTTACTAACACTAGAGATGAGGAATATTAAAGTTCCTACAATTTAATAACTTTGATTAAAAGCCACTATCAACTAGAAATTTATATTTCCTCTTGCACGGCATAAATTAATTAATTAATATTATTAATGAATAATTATTTTTAATAAATAAAATTCTTTTGCCTGTAAAAATTTAAACAACAATTAACAACAACAGAATTCGTGAATTTGTTAATTTTTTATAGAATATTAAACATTTAAATAAATATGTATGTTATCATTAAATTATTCTTTAAACGAAACGGAATAAAAATCAATTTATAAATGTATTTTCTAAATATCACTTGAAAAATGTTAACGTATTATTTTCAAAAACGCGAGACAATATATTTAATCTTTCGTATTTAAATTTGTATGCGCAAATAACAAACGGGTGTATTAATTTCATTCATATGGGAATGGTAACGTATACCGGCATCATAAAAACAAAACATATGTATAATTTGTGCTTGTGAGCATATTTCAAATAAGATATTATTAAATGTAGCCATTGGGGAATAGATTTCAAAATACTTTTAAATAATTGTATGCTATATTAAATATAATTTAAATTTATGAGGCGTTTACCAAATTATGCATTAAAAAACTGTAAAGGGATTAAGTTGGAAAATCAAAAAGCAAGACTAAACAGCTGGGCTAATTACTACCATATAATTAGTTTACATAAAACCTTTAAAAAGTCGAAAATATTTATTGGCTGGGCTGGTTTAAGAAAAAGCTACTTTACTTAGTTTTTATTGCTAAGCATTAAAAAATTTTAATCTTTCTAGATCGACTATTTTTTTTCTCCTGCCTGCTATATACATACGTGTAGCAGCTTAAATTAAAGTTGCAATAAAAATTAGAGCGGTATTAATTTGTAATAGCTCTACAAAACTATAATTTTTTTAAAACACTATGATAATGGTCGGAGAATGAACATGTAATTACTCTATATAACGGCGTATATTGACTAACGTTTCTCTAGGTGCCCCTGTAGGCTAGTAAGTAATAGCTTGTCATATGGGGGTTGTGGGTTCGATTCCCAACGATGAAGGCATAGTCACTGGTCGCTGTGCTGTCTTTTACGGCAGTTAATTTCCGCCTATCCTTATACTTTCACCACCTGTTTCATCTCTTATCTATCCCTTTCCTAAAGAATGTAGCAGGGTACTTAACTAAACAGGTATTGTTGCCTGAAGTGCTACTTCCCTTTAAAAAAAAAAAAGATGAAAGGAAAATCTGTTCCCCTTGTGCTTTTATTTGGAATAGGGTATATATATCCAGTAATCACAACCATTGGTGGTATTCAAAAAATGATAGTGCATTAATTATAAGGGATGGCTTATACTTAAAATTTAGGTAGATAGACCTTGAATTGCGTATATTTCATAGTTCTCAAAACACTAATCCATTTTTATTTGCTTCTAGTTATCCATAGAAAATAAAATTGCCTAAACAAATTTTTTGAAAAGTTTTAGTCACATACAAAGATCTTAAGGCATAATTCAGAAACATTCAACCAAACATAAAAATATACCAACTTTTGTTCTTGCAAAGGCAGCAAAAACCACAAAAATATTCACGTACAAACATTCATTTTTTTTACCATTAAAAAGTCCTGTAACCTTCGAAGAAGATGAAGCGGAAATGAAAAAATGTAGGAAGAAGAAAGTGAAAACACATAAAACATTACGACCAACAACTTATTATTGGTTTCCTGTTTTATTTTTTATTACTTCCAACGACACAGACAACAACAATGAAAAATATAAAATTTTAATACATCACGATGGCCGATGTGGTGACGTTAAAATAAAATACTTTCAGAAAGGAAAAAATAAATAAAAATTTTTTTTAAAAATTTTAACACTTAAAAGTTGTTTCTAACGGTTTGCATTCTACTGCCAACAAAATGGTTGAGTATATTTTAAAGCTTAATATTATCAGTATATAATTCTGATTTCTTCTACTCCTAAGAACTAAAAATAATTTATGAAGGAATGTATATTATTGGCTTTATGGATTGGCCGAATTTCTGACGCTTGCGTTTGCTAATTTTTGAGTCCACTTGTCAGTTGGATAAATAAGTTTTTGAACGTAATAAGCTGAATCAGTTGAATGAATTTAATAGCGATTATTAACGAAAAAGTTTGTTTAAATATTAATATTGAGAATTGTCAATTTAAATGTATTTTGCTACTTCTTCAAAGAAATAAATGCTTCAAAATAAAATATGAAAAATTAAAATATAAAATGAAATAAAAAAAATTTACAATTGATAACTCTGTTGTAAATAGATACAAAGAACTTTGCCGATGTGTTCTTCTGTGATCTTAATTTTATATTTTCCTTCATAGCCAGTAACAATTAACAACGAACTAAACGCAAAACTTATTATAACAACCTGAAATTTTTCTAGTGCAAGAAATATATATTTATATATGTTTTTGTCGAAATTTTCATTCTTACACATTAATAACATATATTTGTTACTTAAGAATAAAATAAACAATTAAACTGTCTATGTTTATTCCCTTTAATACACGTTTTGTTATACTAAGTTGTTTTATTAACAAAAAATTCTATAATACTTTAGACTTTTAATATAAATTAAACGATTTATTCATTTTCAATACAAACAAAATAAACAGTATGGTAACATCAACTTTCAAAATAAATTAATTTCATTAGCCAGCAAGTGGTGTTTATATATCTGTTTTATCTGTTTTAAGCGTTTCTACTTTAAAATCATTCCATATAGTTGTTGTTATCATCATTCAGTGTAGGCGCCTGCTGGGCTGTGTATTTTGTTTTTGTTCTGTGTTTGTTGTTTTTGCTTTCCGTTGTTTAGCTTTTATAATAAGCATGTTGTTGCTATCTTATGTGCATAAGATTTCTAAGTAAACTACGCCGATAACTACACAATAGGTTATTTCATTTACTTTTTTCCGTTAATTATTTTCTTTAAGACTTAAACAAACATCGTAAAAATATGTAATTATCCATAAAAATATATGAACTATTAAAATTTTTACAAATTCTTCAAATTAGATCTGTATTTGAATAATTATTTTGGAAGAACCATTGGAATGGTGGCTAATAACTTCGAGTTAAACGAAGCGAAACATTGAGACAAATATTAGAAATAAAAAATTCGGCTATTTTTTCCCTTAATTAAATTAATTCTTAAACATACAGTAAGCATTATTTTGTGGCTGTTCAGCGTTGACAGTCTGATTACTTTTAGTCTGCAACGATAAGATGTAAGATGAAATCCAAACTGCCACATTAAACTTGGTAAGAAGAAAATTAGAAATTGTTTTTGAACCGCTTTAGCATGGGTTCTATGCATATTATATTAGGTGTTCCATTTTACTGAACCATATTCTAAAATTGGTCTCACAGTGAACTCTGTAGTGAAACATAAGTACACATGGAGCGTTATTAACGGTCATGTGAATATGAGATACCAAAGTTAATCAGAATTCATTAAAATTCCCAAAGCTAAGATAATATCTGCCAAGTGTATCTAATGCTTTTCTACAAGGCAGTGAGGTTCAACAGTTTTATTTTTTATCCACAAACAACTACACTTGCATTTCAGTGGGTTTAATTTCACTAAGTTTATATTGCTCGTACTTTGAAAACTGTTCAAGTCAGATTGAAACAATGAGTGATCTGGATAACGCTTGTGAGAGCATTAATGAAAAGGGAAGTTAAAATTTGCCTAAGATGACTGCCTTAGTGTACTTTAGGTACAACTGAGTCATCTCTCGAGGTGCTGTTTTTAAAAACGATATGTTGTTTCCGATGGATTTCCGGTATGACGACATCCATTTAAGGGTTTTAATAGTGAAACCCAGCAAGCTCTATTTATACAAAAGAAGTTTATGATTGACGTTGCCGAATGCTTTATGCTTTACTAAAGTTTATGTAAACAGCTTCAGTTTTTTTTTTTGTTTTGTTTTTTTTTTTTTAAAGAGAAAAAGCACTTCAGGCAACAATGCTTATTTAGTCAAGTACCGTGCTACAATCTTTAGGAAAGAGATAGAGAAGAGATAAAAAAGGTGGTGAAAGTAGGAGGATAGTCGGAAATTAACTGCCGTATAAAGACAGCACAGCGACCGGTGACTATGCCTTCATCGCTGAGCAGCCCCACCGACAGTCAATTATTATTTTTATAGTGGAAAAAACCACGGTCTTCGTTGGGAATCTAACGCACAACCTCCATACTGACAAGCTAGTTCACTACCTACTAGCCTACAGGGGCACCTAACAGGAGCTTCAGTTTGCTCACCTTTGAGGGAACTCTGAATAATTATTGTGGTAAAATGAAATAAGTTGTTAACAGTTGAACAGTTTTTACGGAAACCATATTAATGAGAAGAGTGGCAAAAATAATCTAATACACATTTTTCGAAGAGCCAAATTTTAGTTCAGTATAGATATTTTACCATATTAATCTAAATTTTGGTTTAGTGTAGACAGGTTTAGCTAAACTGACTTTAGCGAATTAATTTTGTAAGCAAAGAAACTGAGTCGCTAATGGACAGAAAAACTCCTATGAGCTAACGTTTAGTCCAATCTCTTAAAAATATTGCTGTAAATGGAGTGTCGTGAAAAACCAACAGACATCAACTCGTCATGGTAACGGAGTTCTTTTGGTTTAAATAAATGGCAACGGTCTGGCCATGTTGTTGCTCCTGGAACAAACAACTGCCACACTGCATATTAAGCAAATGATTTATTGTAACAATAATTTCCGAAACAAATTATATCAAATTATATTTTACGCAAACTGCTTACTAAGAGATAAATATATCTATCACTGTATCGGTCAGATACTTTCACATCTCTGTTATAAAGTTATAAAATATTTTTTAACGAAAGCGAAACCATTTGGCGGATATTTTATTCCATACTTAATCGATACATGTCTTCTTTATAATGTGATAAATACAATTATAATTCTCTGAAAAAAATAATAAACTAGATATTTACCTTAACACACTTTAATTATAATGTCGGTGTGAATAAATTCATGGATTTATCAATAATAAAAGATGTTTTGTTTTTAATTTTAAAAATACTTTTTTTCGTTTAATAAACTTTCTTATGAATATGAGTCTTGGATTAGAAGTGATTTCAACATTGTGTATTTATTTCTAAATTAACAAATTATATTCATTATTTTGTAAACTGAATTAACTTAAGCTTTAAATCTTAATGGCAGATAAACAAGAGAACAGACAGAGGAAGTGCTTATCAAATATTTTTTAATTATTTTTGCTTCAAGGCTTTGCGGGGCTACATCAACCAACCTGTAACTGAAATTGCTAAAAACACGACGACAACATTTGAAAGCAGTTAGTTTGCAGAATTATTAAGAAGATAATCAGTATTTTACATTATTTTCAAACTGAACTTATAAATTCTAAAATTGTTGTGAGCTTAGAAAAGATTAAAATACATCATTTAATTCTTTAATAGATTACTAACAAAGTTGCATTATTTACTTTACTATAATCCTGTTAATAATATTTATTTAATTTATGTCTTGTATTATTTTCATGAAAACATAACTTTAGGCGGGTCGAACAATTGCACATAAATAATGAAAATTCAAAAATATTATTTCTATAGAAATAAACTTATTTCTTTTCTATTAAGAAGATAAGAAATAAGTTTATTTCTTCTATTTTATCCTCCACAGGTTATATTTTCTGTTTTGTTTAAACCTTCATTATTTTAAAACATTTGCTTAATTCACAACATATTGAATGGGTGTTAGATCATCCAATATCAAATAGGTTTTAAATCTGTTTGAAATTTTCCATATAAATACAATACTCTCATATCTTTCCATATTTAAATTGAACATGTGACTCCGTCCTTTCATTATTTTTATTTTAATTGAATTTTCTGTACAAATGTTTTTATTTTTAATATCTTGACGTTTTCGAAAGTTCAATAATATAAAATTAAATAGCATGAATTTAGCAAATGTAATTAAATAAGTTTAAATAACGAAAACAAAATGCAATTAACAGAAGTTTGTTCGTATTTATCACATTGATTTTTTATTTTTACAATTCAGACATTTAATTAAATAGTTTTTCATTTTTTTCATTATTATTTCTTTTTTGTACTAACTTTATTAAACTAAGTAGATCCACTGCAAAACATTTCTTATTTGAATTAAATTGTGATATGTAACATTAGTTGCTACACCTAAGTGTACTGCATTTAGAATTGTATCTCAAATATATTTCGATTTATCTTTAGATTAATCCAAGAATATTTCTCAATCCATTCAATTGTTACCTTTGATATTTTTAACATTGAAGTTTACGTTTTAATATTAAGTGCACAATCACACTTTTCTATTAAAAGTTCAGAAGTCCATAGTAGGAAAATAAAAGCTATCGCTAGTTTCTGTACTTCACTTTGTTTTCATGTTTTTTATTTCTCTATCACAATCAATACTTTTTATTTTGATTGGGCAAGCTTGGCTAACCTTGATTTCTTCCATTTTTTATATTTTTAACCATCTAAATGCGTGTTTTATTCCTAAACGTTATTCTAACCTACAAAATATACAGAGAAAATACAAATGTAAAAAAACTAAGTTCTGCCAAAAACCTCAGAATAATAATTTTACTTGCACAAACCATGTTCACTCACTTATGGATCAGACTTACACTAAACTGCAGTGTCCCTGGTAATCACATCAGTAAAAGGCAACTGCTTACAAAATCATCTCTTGTTTCTGGGTTAATCTACGGTTGTGTACTTTGACTCAACTAGTTAAAGAAAGCGAAATATCGTACTTAACGACATCATTAGATATGTTTAGGATTATAATTTCTTTACACCGTTCTCTTGTATCTGAAAGGCAGTTTTTCATACATGCACCGCCTCTCTGGAATGTGCTTCCTCAAGCACAACAACTTAATAGCACTGCTTTAAATAGTTGTTATCCTCAATAATAAAATGTTAAATACTTGTACCATTATATCGACATTTTTCGACAAGAAATTTGTTTTTCAATTGTGGCAACATGATAGTTAGACATTTATTTTATTGACGTAATTGTATTAGATGCACTGGCAATTGGTTCATTGAATTCAATCGTAATAAAATCACTGATATGCACTACTAAAATGGCGATTCTGTTAAAGTTACATTTCATAAAATTCGTAATATTTTAGGACAACACAAATGTCCTGCTGACACCGCTATTAAAAATTTGGTCATTAAATTTGAGTCGGCAAGCTCGATACAAAATATTCGAACAGCAAACGATCAATTGAACGAACGCTCGCAGCCGTGAGCCATAGTGTTGAAGCAGATCCGAATTTGTCAATTCGTCGACGTTCTCATTAATTGCGGTTATTCAAAACCATCACATGGCGGATTTTGCGTACGGATTTGACTTTGAAATCTTACAAGGTTCAATTGGTGCAGCTCCAGCGGACCGATTCGCTCAATTAATTATGAACAAACGGCTGGTTGTTCTGAAAAAATAATTTTTCTGAAAATCCTAGAGCGATTGTTGAGAAGCCTTTGCATGCTTAACGTGTCATTGTTTGGCGCGCTTTGTGATTGGGTCGTTTTTTTCCTCGAAGATAAGGCTAAAAATGCGGTAATGATCAATGGATCACCCTACCACCAGATGCTAACAACTTAATTTTGCCCTATTATTGACGACGTGTATATCACTGACATGTGGTTGATACGCACATATCAAATAATGTTTATGCTGTACAAATATTTAAATATCTGATCCGCGATGTGAATCGAATTCATTACATTGTTTTTACAATTATATTAAAAACGAAGTTTTGAATATTACTGGAACATTCTTTTATTAGGGTAGCATTTGCGAATGCAAGTAGATTTTAACAACACTATTTATAATAACGGACATAATACTAAGTCTCTAGTACTATCTGAAAAATGATGTCATTGCATCGATAGCTCTCGCCGATGATAGGGGTTTTCACCAAGGGCAATGACAACAAAGACCTTTTGATTCTTTTTAAACAATATTCTAAATACTAAAAATTAAGTGACCTCAGACATACATAGGTATACTTACCATGCTTGAATCAATCTGAGACTATAATTTGAGGACTTCTTGGCAAGTATTTAGGTATTTAGCAATGCTTACTAACACTTAAATGCTAAGTTAATTAAAATGGGTTAACTAGTAGTATTTAGTGTGAATATTTATTAGTACTTAATACAGAATTCTTGATGGATCTTTGAAGGTAGGTGCCTTTCTTTACTACTTACTAAGTTCTTATTTTTAGATGATGTTTGTAAACTTTTTCTTTTTCTTCACTATGGTTGCCGATGACGATCTCCTTCTTCACAATAATAAAAGTTTTGTCATTGGACTTGAAGTTGGAAGTTAAGAGCCAGGGTTAGGTGCATGTAATTAAATTAATACTCACTGAAATGAACACTTAAAGTCAAAATATTTCAAAAATTATGAGAATCTAAGTATTTTAAAAGCAAACATTTCTTAGGATTTCCAATATTGAAAATATCTTTCAATTTTTTGTTTTTACTTCTTAGAAAACTGGGCTGGCAAACTGCTGGTAATAATGTTCGCTGTGTCTTAATAACATAATCTTGTATAAACATGATCTTTCCAGAAATCATATGAATAGCTTGTCTCGTTGATCTGGCATTTTGAAGTTCCTACAACTAAGCGGTTATTTTGTTTGTTATTTTAACAGTGTTGCAGTGAGTCTAGAAAGAAAGTTTTTATAGAGAAGAAATTGGTTAAACTGACTGCAATTTTGCAGTGAATGACCTTAATGTCAAGCATTCTAGCACTAAAGTGATTAACAGAGTATCCAAAATAATATTAAACATGATGGTAAAAAGTTTATTGATTTCAATTAACAAATTAAAAGTTATATTGTTTAAAACTTATAATTTTATAAACATCTACAAAAAAAATAAATAACATGCAAATTTTTTTCCAAAATTTTACATTTTAAATTTAAATTCAATGGATCTCTAATAGTTTCTTTATAATTTGAATAAAAATATATTATTTTTTCTTCAATTATTTTTTGTTTTTATCTCTTCTATATTCTACACTTTTGCCAGATTCACATAGCAATTATGCATTTAACTCCTAAATTTCTTTTTCCTCTTTTACAGTACGTACCATTTATTTAACAAACATTTGTTCCGTGCATGTTTGTGTCTACTACGATGAAAGCATTTTATTTTTCTTTTAAAATTTTGGTCTGGTTGTACATTGCTGTGGAATACAAGTTTGTTCATGTACCAAAAATTAAAGTCATGTTTTCGACACTAAAAAAATCAAATAGCAAATACAGTGTAAAGTTTATCTGGCCTTAGACATGAATGTAAAAATTGTTGAAAATATAATATAAAATATTTTATTTTCATATGTGAATTTCTATTAATTTTTTCTGTAAACGTAAGTTAACAGCATTTCAGTTGTCACTTTCTTGAAAAATTGGATTTTTATTTTTTTTTATATATAATAATAATTTTAAAACTTAAGTTATTCATAACAAGTCAGAAAAAATAGCAACGAATTTTAAAACTTTATGATTTGGGACCAATATTATTTAATATTTTTAATATTTATTAATTATATTTAAAAATAATGGATAGTTGAAATATTGCTACTACCCACGCCACTTTAAAGAATCTAAGGTTATGGTGGATCAAACCACTGCATAATTTGGAACGTCATGCTCGTCCTAGGAAGCCGAGTTTATAATTCTATGCAATAGAGCTTTCTAGTTGCAACTTCGATGATTCCAGAGCAGGGCTGCAAATCATCACTCCTTGCTTAAGAGTTGGAGACTTTCCAACTCCTGTCCAGAACACATATCTAGCATGCTCACTGGACTGGATCATTCACCGAGCGTGTCATAAACGGGGAAATGATCCTGGCCACCATAATAGCCATTATACTGTTATGGGGCCGCGAAACCACAACCACCACGATACTCCCATATAGGGGCCAACCTCAATAATCAGCCAGAGAACTATTAAATGTCTAAAGATACAAATAATAAACTCTGCGAGCTTACTGATTCCCGTGTAAATAAAGTGGATTTTCCAGTTGTACCCCTGCTGACTTCAGGGGACTGGGTTCCCTTTTTTCCCCAATTGCACTGCGTCTAAATAGTCGAAGTACTATAAAGACTATATATATGTGCCCCCGGGGGGTACAAAATCCTATAAAACGTTTTTGGAGGTATTAACTAATTTTACTGCAGCTAACAGTATAATGCCTCCTCACCCATTACTACCAATTAGTTTTCGTAGCCAATACAATGAAACCATTAGTAAGGCGACGAAATTTAAACAATTAAAATTCTGATAGCCAGTAATCAACTGGGATGGTTTTACTAGATGCTAAAACTGTATTATATTCAGTATAGGGCAGTGATTCTTTTAAAGTTGCTACTGAACATTATAAGAACTATCCAGAATTTTCTTTAACTAGTTTAAAAATGCATATTGGCTCGGCGTGTTCCACAAGCTTTAGCATCCCAGCGGGTTGCCCACAAGGCTCATACCTCTCACCAAGACTTTACAATATATACACATGATCTCCCCCACCTTGAGTATTGTACAATGTTAATCTCTGCAGATTATATTATAACTAATCTGAAAAGAGCGTTACTAGAAATTTCAAAATATTTTAATAGATCGAAAATTATGTTGAATAGTGACAAAGCACAAGTAATATATTTCACATCATGGATTTTTAGTTTTGAGGCCGAAATCGATTCGATTGGCTCCGTATAAGCTCTCTACTTAACATAACCCCACAAAAAATAATCCAGTGGCATTAAATCACATGTTCTGGATGGCCACTTAACTGCTGATTGTCGTGAAATTAAACGGGAATTTTGGTTTGCAATGAAACCACAAGTCAGTGATACCCACGTCGTTAATAATAGGCTACAATTGAGTTGTTAGCATCTCGCGATAACATCATCCATTGACCGTTACCGTATTTCTATCTTCGAAAAAAACGGCCCAATTATGTCTCCAGATCACAATGACGCGTTGAGCATGCAAAGGCTTCCTAGTAGTCGTTCTATGATTTTCAGATTTTACTTGCTGACATATCCTGACAAGCGAAAATGGGCTTTGAAAGAAAAAGGTCGTTTTGAAGGAATTGAGTGAATTTACGACGATGTAAATGGTCGGTCGGCTTAAATTCCTGCACCAGTTGGATATTGTAAGGCTTCAAAGTCAAATCCTTATGCAAAATTCGCCGTATGGTGGTTTTGGATAACCTCAATTGAGAACGTCCAGGACAAAATTGGATCTGCTTCAACACTGTGGCTCACGGTTGCAATATTTTTAACTGCACGACCCAGTCGAACACGCGTTAGTGTTCGTATATTTTGTATCTACCCTGTCGACTCAAATTTAACGACCAAATTCTGAATACTAGTCTCAGAATGACGATTTTGTTGTCCGAAAATATCACGAGTTTTGCGAAATATAACTTTAACAGGATCACTATTTTTATAGTGGATTTTGATTATTTTAATGCGATTTTCCTGGGAAATTGAATTCATTGTAACAATTGTCAATGCATCTACTACGAATGCGTCAAAAAACTGAACGTCAAAATTATCATGTGTTGCACAAATGAAAAATAAACTTCTTGTTGAAAAACCCCATTATAACATACAAGAAATACAGTGTTTCTTTTAGCAAATAAATGAATGAATGTTTAATATTGTTGGTCAAATAATAAAAATATTAAAATCATAAAATGGACATAAGTTCATTTACTAAAGAGTCTTAAAATATAGATTTTGTAGATTTAATTTTAAAGGTATTTAGCCCTACAGTTGTCTACGTACTTTTTTTGTTTGCCAGTGTTAAAGTCAGCTGTAGCCATACAAAAATCAAGAACCTGTTTGGTTGGATTTTGGTTTTCATCCAAATGTTTACCATGTAACAGCGTGCTTAGGTTTAAACTGTTTTTTGGTCACTAAATAAAAAAGATGGAAGGAAATAATTTAACAAAAACATTAAATTGCATGCTAACTAAAGGGAATATTTGCATTGCAAATATAAATTCTCAATTAAAATAACTGATGCATAAGACGTGTGTGTCTTCTAACTACAATGGGAAATTATAATAATATTTTTTTAGAATAGAAATGCTAAGTTTATTTGCTGATGTACTTTTAGTGTTTAACAACTGATATTTATCAGCATTTGACAATTGTCCTAAGACATCCATATTAAATATTTGTATATCTGTGTCTTTCAGTCGAATCAGTGTACATCTTAGGTGACTGTTAAATTATTTCTTGGTTATAGATGCCATCTATTAAACGAAAAAAAAAAATTATAGAGAATATATTGAATTCAAATCTATATTCTTGTCTAACTGTATGACTATGAAGTGCAGTTCTGTTTAGACTAAATATCGTCCAATTAAAGTAGACAGAACATTGTCGTGTTCTTATATATTTAAAAAAATTTTAATGTTTTTATAACTTTAGCAGATATTTTCATGAAAAATTTATTTTTCAGGTGTCGCAAACTTTTTTTAAACATGCAGAAATTTTATTTTTCTCTCTCGAAAAAAATTATTTTCTTAACAGTAATTTCATTTAATACTTTGATACTAAAATTAAAATATATAAACTTAAAAACAACGATTTAAAATATCACTGTAAACTCGTTTAAAATAAAAAAATTATTTACAATTTAGTGCACTTAGTCGTTATATCCATAATGAAAACGTTTTAAGCAACAAAAACGTAATCAATGATGAGGAATTTTGCACCTCTAAGGTAATTTAAAGAATGTTTTTTACTTATGCCAAAAACTTTAAACTTTTACATTTTCTACATTTTCAGCCAATTTAGTTTATTTTTATTTTATCTTTCTTAAAAAAATCGAAAAGTGAAATGAATAACAAGGTTTCGTGCAAAGAATGCATATAATTTTTATGGCAGCTTTATAATAAGTCAACAAAAGGTGTAGAAGTAAAAACTGGGTTAAAATTTTACTTCTATATTTGTATGATATAAGATTTCATGCATATATAAGGATTAATTAATAAAATTGATTTTAATACTTGTATTTTATGAAATAAATTTTTCACCAAAAGTAGGTTAAAGCAAATTTAATATTCAAACAAAAAGGAACGTGACATGGTGAGAGCGCGATTTACGATTATCAGCTTGTAGATGCGTATCTCATAAAATGTAATACTTATTCGAAACTTTTGAGCTACATTGAGAATAGATACACAGAGGAGACAGGCAACTGAGTATTAATTCCAACATCATTTATAAATGACTTAACAGCTACATCTAGATTTTCGAGTACAAGTTCATCTACTTTGTGAACACTCTCATGTATATGAAAAATGGAATATGTGGCCTTAACAGTGCATTAGGTAGCTTTGATTGATTGCTTTTTTCATAATTTTTATTGTTATTGTCGAAAAGTATAGCAATTTTTAATTCAAATCCCAATCTTTTTTTTATTTTTGTGGGTTTTAATAACTAAGAATAATTATCGTTTTTGCTTCCAAATTTGACGCACTTATATATGTATTAAATTTGCGCATTAAATTTAGGCGCTAGAGAACTTTCAGTTTGACGTTCTGATTTGAATTGGCCTGCAAGAAAGACTCTTAATAGTGCCTCGAAATCTTAAACCAAATATTTTTTTTAAATCTTCGGGGGCATATTAATATGTCTTAATGGAATCTCAGCATTAAGACATGTGTCGTCTGGGAGTCCAATCCACTTAAAGATAGCAGGAGCTAACTGGACAACTTCCACGTTATTTCCACGAGAATCAGTAGCCCCGGAGTTCAGCTTTTGCTGTTCCCTACTGATTATTATTGAGGTTGGCCCTTTAGGAAGTATCGTGGTGGTTGTTCGCAGGCCTTCATAAATGATAAAATGATCGATATGTGCTCGGATTTTCCGACGGGGTTAAAATTACTTTTATTTGGGTACGGTTTTCCGTCGACCCTCGTCAAATTTGGTTTGTGAACAAACCGGATTCGGCTGTTTGCCTTCTTCAGTGTTTTTTTCGTAATAGTTGCGTTCTACTGTCAGTTGTGTTTATATAGTTCGTGTCTCCCTTCGTGTTATTGCGTTCGCCACTTTCTGTCTTGTTTGGCTGCATCTCTCTCTCCTTTTTTGTTTGTCTCTTTTTATGTAATTTGTCGCTCCCTTTTCCATTCGTCTTTCTCTAAATAAATCCTTTTACGATCATGCTTGTTGTCCGTTTTTGTTTATGTGTGAACCTATTGGGTTTTTTTTTATGTGACATAATAATCTGTAATTGTACGTTTATGATGTTCTTTATTGCTTTCGTCTTCTGCACCTGCGTAACGTTTTTGTGCTGGTGTGGTGTTTGTTTTCCTGTAAAAATGTTTCAATGGTTCAAATATTGTGTCCGAAGCAGTGTTTATTTATTCATTTATTATTCGTCCGTCAAATGTTTTTTGTTTGTATATTTCCATGTTTTCTAATACATTTAGTCTCCTTCCTTTGTGCTGTGTATGAAGCAGTTTAACCGTTGTCTTTATATGTCCTGGTGTACATTTGTTATTAAATATATGGTTCGCAAAGTTTGATTCTGGAGTTGATTTTGGTATTCGTAGTTTTTCGTTATAGTCTCTAATGTGTTCCCTAAATCTGGTCTTAATTTTTCGTCCTGTTTGCCCAATGTAGCTATAATGGCATGTACAAGTTAATTTGTACACTCCTTGTTTGTCTAGTATATTTGCCTCGGTTGTTTTATTCCGTAGAATTCTGCCTAGGTTGTTTCTTGTTCTTGTTTCTTGATAAAATGATCCAGATCCAGTGAGCATCCTATATCGAGTTGGATGGTCTCCAACTCCTCAGCAAGAAGTGGTGGTGCTGGGGTGCTGGGGTGCTGGTCCTGCTTCGCGATTTTGAAATTGCCACAAGGAATGACTTGTTGTGCGAGATATCCATCGGCTTTCTAGGGGTGGATGAAAGCTATATGTGAACCAAATTATTTTGATCTTATCACGTAATCACAACTTTTGGAACCTTTTTGGAAAATTTTTATATTACTGTTTGTATCTCATTTATACCTCATTTTCCTAATATCAAATTTTCAAAAAAAAGTATTATTCTTGTTCTTTCTAAAAAAAAGTACAGCATAAGGTAGGATAACTATGCAAAAAGTGTAGACGGACTCTTGCAAACAATTGGCATATTTTTCAAATATTTTTTAAATTATATTCAGTTGCTAAAACAGCTAAGGTCGGTGGATTTGATAACTTTTATCAAGATAAGAATCACCTTACAGATTGGAGCAAGTGAATAAGAATTTATAAGGTCTGAGTAGCATTGTGAGGCTATCGATGAGGCAAAATTATTGCCCGATTATTCCGAAACATATAAACATGCAACATATAAACGGCAGCGGGCGTATAAAGCGGATGGCGGTTCCGCTTAACTGATTTTCATTTATTTTGAAGCGTCGCTGATTTGAATAGTGAAAATGGCTAGATCTTCTAAATACTATACTGGTTACTTATGGAGTTCACAGTTTGGGCTGGCCGAATGCTGCTGCCAGCATTCCACAACGTTCCGTAATTATAGTATGTTCAGCACAAGTCTTTACTTAAACAAAATATGTTGCAACAAAAATTAATATAGATCAGCTTATAAAAAATAGCTTCTGGCGTTTAAGTAACAACTGACTTCTGAACAACGATAACAAATTATTCAGATTTAGTAAGAAAATCTTTCAAGTAAAACTCACTTTCATATCGTTTTTTTGACCATTTTAAATAAAATCAATTTCGTGTTAATTCTTCAGCAGAACCCCAGTTATCTCTGAAATTACTGCTTCACACTTTTTTGAGTACATTTTCAAATTGAACAAGGAATAATTTCCTTTAGACTGAAAATAAAATCTTTATTTTTCCAATCTATATATATAAAAGAAAGTGATGTTAGTTACTACGCTTATAACTCGAGAATGCCTGGACCGATTTCGGTGATTAGCACCAATTCGGACAGGTCTCCGGCCAGATAAGAAGAATACACAAGAAAATTTTGGAAAATTTCCCAAAAAAAAATTATGAAGAAAATTCATTTTCACATACATCTATCTTAACTCAAGAACCCATAAAAAAACATGATTGTAAATGCTATATTGCCAGTAGATGGCGTTGTATGCACACTTGGCAGATGCAATGACATATGTGACTGGAGTTTTAGTAACATAAATATTGGAATTTTCTTCAGCTTTTATCAGCTTTCCTTATTTATTTAAATTAAATTTGATTTAATACAATATTTTGAAGAAAATTTTGGAAAATTTTCCAAAAAAAAAAATTATGAAGAAAATTCATTTTTAAATACTTTATGTTTTCTGTTGACCTGTTTTTTTATAATTTTTATTATCTTATTCCTTTTCGGCTTAAGGTCAGTTTTTTTCTTTTTTATTGACTTCTCCCAATATTTCGATCAACTTCGTTGATCATCTTCAGGGGATCTATAACACAATTACAATCACCAATTAAAACATTATCACAAAATTACAACAAATTGAAATATTACCATTTAAAAAGATTTTCTTAACTAAAATTAAAAATTAAAAATAATAAGATTAACTATGTCTTGTTTCCGCGTCTTGTTCATCGCAAAGTTGTCAATATGTAAACAAAATTTGTTTACGTTCTATTGTTTTTTAGTCTATGTTTGTTTATTGTGTGTCTATATATCTGTGCACATTTCTCTGTATCGCTCTTAAAATTTAGTCTCTTATCGATTGGTACATCAATGATGTGTAGCATCTCAAGCGTAAATCTTTTCTTATAATTATCCTCTCTCGATAATATTTTGATGTTCTCAAAATTTGGTCTGTGACCTGTTGTAGCACAGTGGGCTGCAAGTGCAGTTTTTTGTGTTGTCTGCTTTTCACGAGATTTTGTATCCGATTTGTGTGATGCTAACCTTGTCTTAAGTTTTGTCCTTGTTGTTCCAACATATACTTTCTGGCATATATTGGACTCGTCCCCATTGCAGCTTATTTCATATACTATATTAGACTTGTCCTCATTATCCAGTTTCGACTTTGTCTGGCTGTAAAGTCTATTTAATGTATTGTTTGTCTTAAAAGCTAATTGGTTTTTCTCGTTATCGTAAATGTTAGAGTGTTTTAATCTTTCTGAAAAACCAGGAATATATACCATGGATTTGTATACCTTTGCTGATTTTTCTGTTCCATTGTCTTTACATTGATTTTTGTATTTGGCATGTTCTAATAGGTCGTTTATTGTTTTATTAGGAAAATCATTTTTCTTTAAAGTGTCTTTAATTTTGTCTATATTCTTATAGTGAAAACTGCGGTCGCTGATCGTTAAGACTTTGTTAATAAAATTTAGAGCAGTATTTATTATGATCCTTCTCGGATGTTTTGAATAGAAATTTATAATTCTTCCTGAAGACATAGGTTTTTCACATACATTTTTTTACAACGCTATCTTAACTCAAGAACCCATAAAAAAACATGATTGTAAATGCTATATTGCCAGTAGATGGCGTTGTATGCACACTTGGCAGATGCAATGACATATGTTAGTAGTCAAAAAAGTCATGAAAAATGTGATTGAAGCAAAAATTTTAAAAGAAAAATATAAGGGCGATGTGTTGAAACCACGCATTCCTATGATTCCTCCAGATTTTCCGTTTGATTTTAAATGGCTTCAGTTCCCCATTCCTGTTGCTTTTCAATGATCCCTGTTTTTTGCACTTTCAGTTATATGTATCACGTTCACGTGCTTTGTTTTTCAATACCGCGAACCAAAATCGATCAAAAAATGTCGAAGAAATGACTTGCAAAGCAGTCACGGGCACGCTAGTATAATATATTATTACATTAATCTTTTAACAAAGGTTTTGTTATATTGAGTTTCTTTTATTTAAAAGAGTTTTAAATAAATGACTTATATACTTTCAATACAGATAAAATAAATACGATGATAACTGGAATTAATTCATTTGCTCAGCAAGTGGTGCTTATATATTTTTTTTAAGGTGCTCTCGCATATACAACAACATTCTATTTTAACATCACTCCGTATTGATGTTGTTATTATTATTCAGTTTAGACACCTGCATGGATGTGTGTTTTATTTTTGTTCTGTGTCGGTTGTTTTTGTTTTCTATTGTTTATCTTATTGGGTTGAATTTCGTATAAGCATGTTGTTTATATCTGGTGTGTTTAAGATTTTTTAGAAATTAATTTCTTTTAGAACAAATCATTTTCGTAATAATATGTAGGCATACTTTACTTTATGAACAGTGCGTTTGTAAAAGAAATTCAATCTGCTATTTTTGAAAACATTGGTAAGTTTTTCAATATTTTAAAAACTGTTGTTTTAAATTTTTACAAGGACTACTATATGCAAAACTCAATTGAAAGTCCTTCAAACAAAGGCATACGTTTTAACAAGAAAAATATATTTAATAGTATTTCAGTTCCCATGACCCATAAGAACTTTATAATATAATATAAACTGCAAAAATTTGATTCTACTCTAAAAGGTAAAGAAACAACTTTTATTTTTCTTTAACATTCATAATCCTATTAAAAATAGCATATAATGTTGATACTTGTAAAATTTTTTATAATTTTATTAATTGCAGAAATTTTCTTAAGCAATTTTTTAATCGCCAGGTATTTCTTAACTATTAATATAACCTTCAGTCAGCTTTATGGAAAAAAACTGCTAAGAAGGTTTGAATATCCATCATAAAGTAGTACTGCTTACGTAATGGTTATATTAAAACTAAAGGAGTAATAGGTAAAAATAGTTAACATTTCGTTCGAATGTTTAATAAGGAAAATAAATCACGGGTTGGTGTATTAATTATTACTTTTATTAAATTTAAAAAGTACATTAGAACAGAAATATAAAGAATTATTGACGTTATATTTCAAAACTTATTCGCTAATGCTTATAAATATTAATCTTGCACTCCCGCTTGTCTGATTATACAAATATGTTCTATTCATGTGCATTGACTAGGAAATACAAAATAATAAAAGAAATAATAAAAAATAATATTAATAGCGAAAAAATATTTCGTTTAATACAAACTTTTGTAATCAAGCGTTTTTTGTTTAAATTAAAACATGAATAATAATTTCTCGTTTTGCGGACATAAATAAAGTGTTTATAAATTATCAATATTATAGCTTTAGTTTCGCTACTTTACTTATTAGTATTATTAATAACAATAATAAGAAGGTACAATAAAATTCATTGTTGTCGCAGAGACTAACACGACTGATAATTTAAACAGCATCTTAAGTATACAAGGATTCATTCGAATGTTCCAAAGCTGAGTAGATTAAATTGTACATAGATCTCGTGCAAAGCATCTTTAAAATCAATAAAAAGCGATACAGAGTGTTAATACCAACCATTCACAAGAACCACTATGGTGTGATTTTCAATTAAAATATTTTTGCTTTTCTTTCAGTTTTCTAGAATTCATTCTTTCTACCATTTTACATCATTTAAAACCTTTTATGTTAATGAGAGTAAAAGAAAAGAAAGGAAATACGTTTTCATAATCAGATAAAGTTAATAGTTTAATTTATATTCTAAGTAAAATTTGCAGAAAAAAGTTGGAAAAAAATTATATTACGTAGATAAACCTACGTAAAAAATTACGGAAAAATTACAGCCAGAAAAATTAATAAGAAAATAACACGAAAGCTTAAATTATTGTAAGGTTAATACTGCAGTTACATAACAATAAATAAATATTTTTTATATCTATTAGATTTTCAAAATCTTAATATAAATACCATGATATCTACTTTCATTGATATTTAGTTGCGTTAACTTTTAAATAAAGTTAGAATTTAATATGTTGATAATATTTTGTTATAAAAAATAGTAACTCCTTGAAATATTTAAAATATCTAACAGCAAATTCATATCTTTCCTAAAAAATATTTAAATCTAACGTTGCAATAAATAGACTGAAAAAGAAATTATTAAGATATCTTAAACATTTTAAAATATTATATGCTCTGTACCTAAGAAAAAATGTGACGATGCTTTTTTATGGCTGGGGTATAACTCGCCGGTGTCCAGGATTCGTCACAATTCAAATTTCT
>JASKUP010000216.1:0-63301 GCA_030448955.1 Trichopoda pennipes | reverse complement strand
TTAAAAAGTTGTTTACCCAAAAAAAATATCTTTTATTTGCTAGGTAATAAGCAAAATGGCCAACAAAATTTTTAAAATTAAAAACAACAAATTAAAAAATGTATATTCTGTTCAATAAATTATAATTATAAATTAGTTATGAAGCTTAGGTTTTAAGAAAACTGGTAATCATTTGATTACCTTATTTGAATGAAAACAAATAGATTTCAAATACAGCATAAGTTCTCAAAATTTTCGTTGAAGAAGCAAAGTATTCTACTCTGGCCATATCGCAAGCCAAATAAAAAATTAATATACTATAGCGCCATCATCTTAAAGTTTGTTTTTCGTGAATGGGACCAACAATATGGAATAACCCCTATGCGAGTTAATATAGCTGGATAGACCACTATCACCGATAACCCTATTTTGAGTAAAAGTCGTCTTGGCATTCATAATTTTCGTTTCAATTGTTTTCTGTATCTTGTAAAAAGCTAGATTATGTTTCAGTGCTTTCACCATTACTTTTGTCTCGTTGTCACTGAATCGTAGGTCTGTTATGATTTTGACGCGGGAGTGGAATTCTTGTTTGCGTGATTTTCAATCAGTGACAGTTACCAACTAACCGACAAGAACACATGAGTCACAAAGCAGCCGTCGTTCTCGAAAAAATTATACAAGAATACAATAAAACAAAGCAAATCCCAACGAACAAAAAAATGATAGAAAAATAAGGGCAAAGCTACAGAACAACGACCGACTAATTACTAAAGCGGACAAAGAAAACGCAACTGGAGTAGTGTATAAAAAAGTCTGTATAGACAAAATACAATAATTTATAAGACAGTCCAACTGAACTAAATTTAAATAGAAATACACAGCCTATTAAAATGCTGCCAAACGTTTACTGATGGATAAGTATACAAATACATGAACATGACCTCAGCACGATCAACACTAAAAGCACAACCGAAAATACACAAGGAAGTCATACCAACGAGACCCATTATAAACTAGAGACTTGCAACAGTATATCACCTGGCTAAACACCTTTTCCACCCTATTTAAATAAGAGGTAAATTTACAAAATACATATCGGTACATAATACACCAAATCTTATTGAAAAACTTAAAGACATTAAGATAATCGAAAGCACACGACTCGTATCCTTTATGTAATATGTAAATTACATCATATACATCCTCAAACAAAACTATGCCGAACAAGTTCTAACAAACTTAAACACAATCCACAATGACATTACATACACAATGAAAAAAAGAACAAGACAGAAACTTGCATTATTTTGACATCATAATAACACGAGGAATTGATTGTCTCACCTTTGCAATTAATAGAAACAATCAACTACATTTATAGATAACCTACTCAACAAAAACTAGGAGCATTTTGACATATGATACACAGACTTAAAATAATCCCACATAATCCAGAGAAGTGCCATATCTTAAAACAATGGCTGCAAACCCACTACAATCGACAAACTGTTTAGACAAAGAGGCAATTGATACAACACGACGACACACGTTGATTTACACAGGACCAGAAATATACAGGTTAACTAAGTTTTTCATAAAGAAGACAAAATGTCAAGACATTGACAGAAAAAAGCTGTAAACATATTTACATAGGGCAAACTGGACGAACACTAAAAACAAGATTTACATAACACATATGCTCGAAATAACTTTCCGACTTTCTATCACACCTTGACAGTCACGGATACGCACCAAAGAAAATACACGACTGTAAGACATTACTACATCCTAGCAAAAACGAACGAAGACCAAACATTCTTGAAAACAAGGAAATCTATAAAGCAAAACGTTCTAACAGAGACATTATAAATGATCGGGTGTACACGGCTCCGTTATTTCTCCTATCCTATTCCTATTTTTCTAAATGACCTTTGTCAAACCTTCGACCCTATATACTCCTCCGCAGGTGACAGTACCATTTGTCATTGGTATTCATTTGGTAGTAGGCCGAACCAGTTGGAGGTGACTTCCAAAATGCAGAACATGAATGATATGCTCAATCACGATTTCGCGGCGATTTCCAAATGGGATCGTGCAAATAGACTCGACTTTATTGCCTGTAAGATGCAATGTTGCATGCTTAGTAATAAAACTGTGTTCGAAAATTATGCTGCACCTATATTATGGTTAATATAGATATTACGGAATCGGAAGCTCTTGATGTTCTTGGCATGAAAATTCAATGTGATGTTCGATGGACTTAACACATTTTTCAGATTTTCAAAGAAACTTTTAAGTGCCTCGGTGTTCTAGTGCGATGTAAGAGATGCTTTACTCCATCCGATTTTCGCACTATTTATAGCACCTACATCCGTCCAAAGATGGGATACAACTCTCATGTATAGGCTCAACCGCGAGCCAAGAGGCTTATTGCGGATGGTTGATTCCCTAGAGCATCGATGCAATATAGGTTGTATTTCACTCTTTACTACAATGGTAAGTGCTCTAACGAAATTAGGGTTCCCGATACTCGCACGTTCTTGCGTTTCATTCGATTTTCGTTGAGAGCGCATCCATTTGTGGTTGATTGGCCAGTAAATCGTAATACGCATAACAGGAAACAGAACAGCCCAGTGGAATAAACTCGCTCCGGAGGTCTTTCCTGTCACTTTTATTGTAGAAAAATTCAAATCGAATACCCACAAACACTACTCCCTCTTTCACCCTGCCCAAAATCAAATTTACTACTTTTAGTACAATGCATTGAATAAGCAGGAGTAATCCCTGAGTGCTGGTCCAAACGACAAAAAAAAACTATCTCGGACACAATTTAAACACCACAGAGACTACTCGTGTACTCTTACAAACGAAAAACACACTCAGACGGATACATCTATACAACAAATAATAAAATTCGGAAACATTTAATTAGCATCGGATAAAATGCCAGACAGACAATCTATCTGCATGAGTACATGCGATCCTTGTAAAAGAACAACATAACCCAACATTATTTATAAAGGGTGTTTTTTTAAGCCCGATAGAACTTGAAATTGTAAAAAATAACACAAAAGATTAAATTGTAATCAAAATTTCTTTTTTATTCGAAGGATCAATACGTGACATTAACATTTGAAAATGATTTCGGGCATATGGGCACCGCGCCTGTTCTTGACGAAGCGCATTCTGGACGTCCAATTTTGGGCCACTTTTTCGAGCACTGCTGGGCGTATGTCACGAATAACACGAACAATGCTGTCCTCCAAGACGTCAATTGTTGCTGGTTTATCAGCATAAACCAGTGACTTCACGTAGCCCCACAGGAAATAGTCGAGTGGTGTCAAATCGCACGACCTTGGAGGCCAATTGACAGGTCCATTTCTCGAAATCAACTTATCGCCAAATTTTGATTTCAATAAGTCGATGGTTGCGTTCGCTGTGTGGCACGTAGCGCCATCCTGTTGAAACCACATCTCGTCCGGATCAATGTCATCCATATTTTCAAACAAAAAATCATTGATCATGGTGCGGTAACGATCTCCATTGACCGTAACGCGAGCTCCGGCCTCATTTTTGAAGAAATAAGGTCCGATGATGCCACCAGCGTGAAAACCGCACCAAACGGTGCATTTTTCTGGATGTAATGGAGTCTCTAGGGTCTGTTGTGGATTGGTCTCACTCCATATGTGGCAATTTTGCTTATTAACAAACCCGTTAAGCCAAAAATGCGCCTCATCGCTGAACACAATTTTGCGATAAAACAACGGGTCAGTTGCCAACTGCTCTAGAGCCCAATCGGCGAAAGAACGACGCATATAATGGTCTCGTGGCTTCAATTCCTGCACCAGCTGGATCTTATACGGGTGTAGGCCGAGATCTTTGCGCAAAATTTTCCACGTAGTGGACGGACAGAGCCCCAATTCCTGCGACCGACGACGAATCGATAAATTTGGATCTTCTTCCACACTTTCGTTTACAGCGGCGATATTCTCTTCAGTACGCACATTCCTTCGACGTGTTGGTGTTATTGCATCCTCTAGAGAGTATGTGGTACGAAATCTATCGACAGTTCGACGAATGGCTTGTTCAGATGCACGATTATGTACGCCATAAAAATGACGAAGTCGTCTATAAGTTGCGCGAATCGACGACTGATTTTCAAAGTAAATTTGGATAATTTCGTAGCGTTGTTCGAGCGAGAGTCTATTCATGATGATTTGTCAGAGTATACTGAAACAAATAAAAAAAAATGTTTCATCAAAATTTCATTTTTTGTGTTACTTTTTACAATTTAAAGTTCTATCTAGCTTAAAAAAACACCTTTTACTAACAGAAATATTACTAAGTTACCAGTACTATCTAGAAGAGCGGCTTGAAAGTTGTGTAATCGCATCGCTCACCGTTCATACCGAAAAAACAGCCAGTAATGACGGTTTTTACCGTGTAAAATATCATTCTTTGACTCTTTATTAAATCAGTTAAGTTTAAGTAAATTTTTCTTGTGTGTTTTCTGTTTACACTCATTTGGATGCGAACAAGAGTTTCTAAGTTTAATAGATTCTATTAAAAGCTTTCATTTGTTGCCTTCTTGGCTTCATGTCTGTTCCTTTCATGTTCACTCATTATTTTGCAGAAATAGTTGTTGCCTTAAGCCATAAATGAAATTTAGCACATTTGTTAAGAAAAAGGATAAGTGATAAAATGCAAGCTAGCTTTATTAAGGATTTTTAGAATTAAAAATGTTTAGATTTTTAGAATTAAATGTGTGAGTTTAAAGGTTATTGGGGATTTTAGTTTTGTTTGTGCCTTTTAGATTTACCTTTTTTAAGGTTTTTTGTAATCACTTTAATTTAAAATTTTCTAAATCGCCTAAAACGTACTTATAATTTCTCCAAATATTGTAGTTGATACATATCTCTTTAACTAATAAATGGTTAAATGGCATATTTCAAAAGAAAATAACTTCATTATGAGTACCGAATTTCTCGACAACATAATTTTGTAAGTTGAAGAATTGCAACTTTTATTGCGAAATAATAATACAGTACTTTAGAGTTTTAAATTAAGTTAAACGCTTCTTTTACTTTCAATACACACGAAATAAACACAATGGTAACTTTGTTTTGTTTACTTACTGGTGACTCAACTGGTGGTCAGATAATTGTTATAAGCGGTTCTTGCATATACTAGAATATCAAACTTTAACATTGCCCCATATTATTGTTGTTCTGTCTGCTTGGCGACTAAACTGTTCTGTGGTTGTTATTTTTGTTTTCTGTTGTTTACTTCTTTGATAGAATTCCTCATAAGCGTGTTCTTGTTGTTTAGTATACAAAATGTTTCCTAGAACGCTACACAGTTCTTAAAATGCTAAGTGGGTCGTTTACTTTTCTTTTACTGTTAAATATTTTCTTTTAAGATTTAATAAATCATCTTCGTAACAATAATATAAATTTCATGTAAATTAGCTTGAATAGATGGTCTTTCGCTTGCCATCCGATTTCTTGCTTTATTTTTTATTCTTTCTATATTTCGTTCAGTTCAAAAACATCTACTATTTTGCTAGTTTTAAATAAAAAATATGTTTTCAGATGATCTTTGTTTACAATTGTTTCTAATAGTGGATTTTTAACGTTTTGACAGCTGTGGAGAACTTGCCCTTATTTTCGAAAAACCTTACTTTTAAAGTTAATTATTGGTATTTGTAAATTTTGTTATGTGAAAGTTCTTTTGGCTATTAGAAGAAGCAGCAAAGTAGAGTTTTATAACTCTAGCTGGCAACATTTTGACATTTATAATAACGTACATATTCCAATTTACAGAAAAATTCAATAAACTTACAAATCGGTAAGGTAAACCTTGTTAACATTTGTTAATTATGTGAAGGTTATATTCTATCAGTGATAAAATTTAAATTACGATATTACGACATTTTTTGTGGATATGTTATGTTTTGATTTATATAAAAAATCTTTCCAGCATATAGTGGATTCCAGGAGATAACCTACACCCTTTAGAAAAAGGTAACGTATCATGAGATAGCAACTAGTCAAATGTTAGGTTCTGTAAAGGCCTATATAGAACAAACTTGTTTGACGTTGGTTAAATAAAAAGTCAAATGTTAATTAAACGGTCTGCTTTATAACTTCTTAAGTATCTTATGAGATGCTTAGTGCATATTTTTTTTTTTTTTTTGCTTTCTTATTAAAAAATTACTATTGGACAAATCGACAATTTTAAAGCAACAAGTATTAGGCGGAAAATAAAATCAAAAATTATGTATTTTATGAAAATAATATATTGTACACCTATCATCTACGGGATGGCACTATCTGAACTAAATTATGTACATCAGCTTTTTATAGACCCCCTGTTGTATAGCAAAATAAGATCAATTTTCAAAAATAGTTGGCATTTCATTCGTCAAATAATTTCACTTTAATGATATTTTTAGTTCTTTTTAAATATATATAAGCACCACATTATTAAATCATGCATTTTATGGGCGTAATTAAAATGAAACTTTTTTGTAAAAAATAAAATTATTAATCCCCACTACGCATTAAAAGAATGAAGAAAATTTTTAAAATATTTTAACCAACTGTGCCTTCTTTCTGATGAAAAAAATTCCTCAGTAAAGTTAAATATAAATCTGCAATCTAAGTAATTGGGAACGATAGTGTATAAGTACCATCATTAACTTGAATAAGTGAACCCAATTAGGATTTTAATCATTGTTGAACAACTTAACGTTTAGACTAATGAAATTTCATTCTTTTGTATATCTTGAATAAAAAACATAAAATGCACCATTTACATGTTTTAAAAATTCTTTTATTTTTCGCTTACAATTCTTCGGGAAACACGCTTAAATTTATGACAGAGGGTATACGCAAAGTAAACTGACTAGTTCTTAAAAACGTCTTCTTTTTATTATTTTAAGCTATTGCTGGTACTAATAAGAAAGCTGTGGAAAAAATGAATATGAACGAATGTAAAATGAAAGCACAAGTAACAGAGGCTTCCTAATATTTGCAACAAATTTATTTTTACGGAAGTAGTATTGCACAATATAAACCTAAAATCAAATAACATGCTAAAGTGTGAAATTAGTTTAGCAAAAAGTATTTAAGAAGCTAAAAAAGACAAATAAAATAGCATTAAAAAATTAAGAGATTTTTTGGATCATAGAATATATATATGCTAAGAAAAGTTTAAATTACAATTAACCATTATATGATTGACAAGAAATTATCTTAACAATGTGAGAAGAATGCACTCATAGCCATATATAAAAGTACTTAAAGTTAAACATTCATTGTTAGTTTTCACCTATAAAGTGGCTAGAATTTTATTATATGAAATCCGTGCTTATTTTTGTTATAATAACGCCAATATTACAAGCAGTGTTGTAAAAACAATAATAAATCAATAAAACCAAAGGTACAATAAATAAAGTGTATAACAAATTAATAGCTGTAAGTTTTGTTCTAATACATTGTCAATAGAGCTTCGCTTTTCTTGATTTTTAAGCATGGTATATTCGAACGCTTTGTTTATCTGAGAGTGAAGAAGAAACACCTGCCTAGAGCTTTGAACACGACAGTACTTGTACAAATCTTTAATAAAATTTAAACCAAGAGGCATCAGGTGTAGAAAGGCGGCAATGTAGTTTCCAGAAGCTAATTAAATTTCCAATAAGCACACCACTAGAAAAGAAAGACATAAAATTTGCACAAATTGTTTGAAAGATGTTTATAACAGATATCCTCCAAATCGTTCTTAATGAAATTAATATTTGCCAAAATTGTTTACAGTTTTGATTTTAAAAATGTAATTAACTCAGCTAGTTTTCCACTAAAATAAGCCAACATAAGATTGTGTTAAATTACAAAAGCAGTATACATTTAAATGCTCTTCAGTAGCTTAAAGCTCCAATTTGCGAAATCCAAAACTTTCTTGACTTATAATTTCCCACGATTCCCATTAATCAGTTAAAAGTTTGAAAGATTCATATTTTAATACAATTATAAATAATGCAAATTAAAATTAATATGAATATAGAAAAGCCGGATTTTATTTATTTATTTATTTATTTATTAACAGTAAATAAAAACCGGATTTTTTTAAATTATTTTTTTTATTTGGCACTTCAATAAATGTTTATTTAAAATATATATTTTATTAAAAAGTTTTAAACAGTTTGGCAATGTAACGCATGATTCTTGTACATATCCTTGCTGCTGCTTCTTTATAAATTAGATGTGTTTCTCTTCAACAATTCGTTAACAAACCGCAGATCCGAATGTATTATTTTTTTAAGGGGTCCGCCAAATAACTTTTTTTTTTGTTTTAAATGCTATAAACAAAACTATTAAATTCTTTCTCAATTTTTTTTTTTTTATTTAAAAGTACAATCCTTTCGATTAATAATGGAAAATAATTTCATTCAAATGGTTGCCTCGGCAGGCCATGCAGTAGCCTACACGATCGGTCCAATTTTTAAGCACATTATCGATTGTGTGCAGCTGTATTTCACTAATGGCTTCACGAGTATTGTCCTTTAGAGCGTCAATTGTTTCTGCCTTGTCGGCGTAACGCTTATCTTTGACGGCATCCCACAAATAATAGTCCAACGGTGTCAAATCGCAGCTACTAGGTGGCCAACCGACATCAGCTCTGCGGCTGATAATGTGATCTTCAAAAATAGGGCGCAAAACATCGAGTGTAGCTTCCGCTGTGTGGCACATAGAGCCGTCCTGTTGAAACAAAATGTTGCCAATATCCTCCTCATGGCCCGATAACGATCGCCATTGACTGTAATGGCCACTCCTGCTCATTTTCGAAGAAAAATGGCCCAATTATATCTCTGGACCGAAATCCGCACCAAACAGTGACTCGTTTTGGGTGCGTCGGCTTTTCAATGTATGCGTGCGGGTTTTCTGTTCCCCAAATGCGACAATTTTGCTTGTTTACATACCTGCCAAGGTCGAAATGAGCTTCATCTGAAAAGATGATTTTTTTGCAAAATCGGCATCTTCTGTAAGTCGAACGCAGGCCCACTTAGCGAAGCGAAAACGCATTGGATGGTCACTTGGCTTCAGCTCCTGAAACACTTAAACTTTGTATGGCGTCATACCAAATTCTTTATGCAAAATTTGTCTCAACAATGTCTCTGAAAAGTTCAGTTGTTGAGAACGACTTGATGTTGGTGGCGCTTCACGCGCACAGCAGCAATATTCTCGGGTGTACGCACTGTTCTTGGCTTTTCACGCTTTAGTTTATCGATAAGGATGCCAGTTTCTTTCACTTTTTTCACAAGACAACGAACATACGGAGCTGACGGTGTTTCTCTGCTTCCAAAATCCGTACGCAATTTTCGTACACATTCTGCAACATTACCATGATTTTCAAAGTAATGTCGCAATATTTCCCAGTGTTGTTCAAGCGTTTACACAACCATATTCGTTCAGCGGAAGGAAAAAACTAATTATCTGTCAAATCAAACGACTTAAGTGTTACCATTTACAAAATAAGCACTAGTTGAAAGCAAAAAAAAAAACTTTAGATGGCGGACCCTTTATTTACTTAGTTTTTCATCCGCTCCTTAAGCATTTTTTTAAACTAATTAAATTTAAAATTTATTTTTTTACATTGCTATAAAGCTATTGTGTATGATTTATACATTTATTTAATATCACTCATACGTAAAATTCTATTACGAAATTAACCAACTTTAAATGCAGTTTTAACTCATGAGTTGTTAGTTTCTAAAATTATTTAGAAACAGAATTGGAGCTCTTTTTTATGTTTTAGAAGAGTTTGCAACATTTTCTGTTGTGCGTAACATGTCGTAAACATATTGTTCTAAATATTGTCACTTTCATTTTGGAAATACACACACTCTTATATACATGAAAATGAAAGAAAATCAAGGCATATTTTAGAGAGTAGCATTCAACTATTTACACATCTTAAAAAGTGAAAGAAAGAAGGGTAGAAATAATTTCATGCCGGATGTTAACAGGGCTAAAAAACTTTTTACCACGCAGCCATAAGATTTTAAGGAAATTTGTTAATTGTGGTAATGCAAACACAAACCAACGTAACTTTCAATACGAGTACACTTCAAACCATTGAAGCATTTTAAAGTTAGTACAAGTAGCCAAAACTAAAGTACTTTCCAAGAAAGAAGTATCGACAAAATATTATTAATAAAACACGATAGAAAGAGAGGTCTACTGCATTGCCTATATTCTTTTTAAATTACATTTTAATATAAATACTTCAAACCTTATGTGTTAGGTAAAATTTTTGAAGCAGATTAATTTAATACAATTTAATTATTCATTTTAAGTTATAAACGGTGTCCGCCGGGAAAGTATACTACTTTGATAAACATTAGTGTTGACAGTTCAGTCGTGGTGCAGACATGTGGCAAATTTAATATTCGATAAACCAATGTGTTTAATCATTAAAACATTTTATCGAAATCAGTCATAGATTACCGTGACGATGAGAAAGTTACTTGAAATTTTTGGAAGAAACAACTTGCCAACAAAACGCACTATTTATCGTTTAGTGAATAATTTCGAAGTAAGATCGTCTGTAGATTATAGGCCTCAGCATGGACCAAATCGTACTACGAGATCAGCTGAAAACATTACTGCTGCTCAAGAAAATGTTCAGAACAATCTATCAACCTGAACTTGATGCCGACGCCGTGCTCAGGACTTCAAAGATCAACTTTGACCACAATTTTGCATTTGTATCCATATAAGATTCAGTTGAGAGCGTCTACCACAAGACCATTTATGCCGCCATACCAATGCAAATAGAATGTTACAGCTCGCCCATGGTAACCCCGATTTTCATTAAAAAATCATAATGAGTGACGAGGAACATTTTCATTTCAATGGGTATGTGAATAAATAGAATTGTCTGTTCTGGGAAATGGGAAACTCTCAACGTAGTCAATAGTCGCCTTTGCATCCATTAAAAGTAACAGTCTAATGTGCAATTTAATGAAAAGGAATCATTGGACCTTGCTTGTTAGAAAATAAAAACGGCGTAAATATAAATGTGAATAGAGAGCGATATGGAGATATGATTGAAATCTTTTTAGTGCCATAACTGTATTCTTGGATATGATTAATATGTAGTATTAACAGAGCGGTGCCACATCTCATATAACCAGGATTATAATGGAATTGCAGTGATACCTCTTTCCATAACAAGTTATTTTAAAGAATAGTGATGTCGACTGGTTTCCACTGGTTTCTTTTTGTGGCGATATCTGAAAAGCAAACGCTTGAGCAACTAAAAGAAAATATTTGGAATGAAATTAATGAAATACCGTGTGAAATGTGTGATAATGTAATGAAAAAAATACCATGCTGACAGATACGGTCATTTGTCTCATATAGTATTCCATACATAATTGCTAACATTAAATAAAACATTTATCAATCCATCCATTCTCTTTCATTTAATCAAAAATTATAAACAAACAAAGTAGTATTTCTTCTCGGCGGACACTTTGTAAATAAATAAATTTTTTTCAATTCGATGAAAGAACCAAATACACCAATCTAACCAATTTTCTTTAGCAATGTTTTGTTTGCAAAAATTTTCGTGGAGAACTATGTTAAAACCCACCAATGCTTTAACATGAACATTTAACGTCTTTCCACATTAAAATAACTTTAACCGTGTATTTTCATTTTATTTGAAAATATAATTTTCATATCTGCAAAATAAAGGTTTTTATTTTCAGAAATTTAACCAATAAAAAAAGACTAAAAATAGAATTAGAAAAATCGTCATGTACAACGAATAACGCCCATTCAATTGAAGAAGGCACCAAAAACAGTGCTAAAGTTGCTGACCTAAAAATGCTGCTTGAAACCCCAACATAATGCTTAGCTAATACGCTTGGAATTCGATTATTAAAATGATAATTGAATTCATATCACTTCAGCGATTTGATTTTACTTTTACCAACATCGTTTTTATGTTATTTTTGTAATTTTTTGTTTTGAATAATAACTACTTGTCCCACGAGGTCGCCTTAATTATCTTTTTTTTACACAATTACACCTAAAACAAAGAAATTATAAAATTTGTTCTTTCTTTTTGCAAACAAAAAAAAACCAAAAACAAATATTTTACTGTCATTTTCATTTATTTCGATATTTTTCTTTGTTCTTTCAATTAAATTTGCACCTCAAAGGCATTAGGAAATTATTTTTTAGTCTACTGTGCAATTAAAATTCTTTTTGTACGTTTTGGTAAAGGGTCAAATCATAGAAAGAAGGAAGGGAGGAAGGGCGTTTTTAACTAAATTTTTAGAATATTTTAATCAACACAAATTCGCAAAAAAAAAAATCGGATAAAAAGAAAATAAAAACATCATCGCGACAAATTAAATATCTCCAAAGAACAAAAAATTAACCAAAATTTAACACAAATTTTTAAAAAACACCTATTTAGAACATTAAATTTTAAAATAATCTAGTACAATTAACGTAAATAAAATTAAAAAACGATTTCCAAAAAGCAGCCTTTTTTATAAATATATACTTTCATTCACAATAAAAAATACATATTAAATATTAAAATTATAGCTATATTTTAATAATAAATTTCTTATATTTCTGATTTTAGTTACTTCAAAAACGAAACTTTAGTGGTTGCTAATACTATATAAAAATATAGAGGAGAGTTTCTTCTAAAAAAAATAAATAGTAAATAGACTGAGAAGACCACCGGCGCTTTATATTCGCCCTATAAGGTAAGGAAAATTTTAAGCCAAAACATATCTGGGTCATACATCTATGAAGTTCAAAATTAATTTTTTTAGAGAGTAAAATGAATGCCAAAAATATCCATAGATGTCATGGATTGAATTTGTTTTGATTACAAAACTTGAAAAAATTAATAAAAATGTAGAGTTTAAAAATAGATTATTATATATTTATCTGTGTTTTTGGTTAAGTCAACGGATATTTTCAGTAAAAGAACTTGTTTAGAAACTAATTTTAAAGAAATTTCTATTCTAATAATGGCTATTCTCACTTCATTCTAAATAAGTTGAATATTAGTTATTATTTGTCGTAAATTTTTGTTTAACATATTAAATGTATTCAAACGAAGAATCCTTATTTGGCTAAAAGTATTAATTATATCTGAGAAGCAATCATTATCATATTTCAAATTCTTTTTTCTTTGTAAGGCTTTTTGCTAAAGTATTAATGTCAATACAATATAATTAAAAAGCAGGTAAAGATATTCAAACATATTTAAAGAATTTTTCTGCTTCAAAGGTTGATAAAACGTGTAATATTATAACAAAGAAAATTTTATTAATTTATTTATTTATTTATTATTTATTGTAAATGAAATTACCTAAAATGTTCAGAAGTTATTTAATTAATTTATACATGCCTCTATTTAGTTTGAAGTGCCGTGTTGAACTTAGTTCAGTCTTAAATAAAAATAATTAATTTTCTATTTGCGAAATTATTTTTTTAAAAATGCGTATTTTGAAAATAGTTTTTCTTGTTTAATAAAACTACAAACGCTAAAAGAGGCAATAAATAAATTAATTCACATATTACACAAATATTTACTAAAGGTAAATTTCTTTTTTAATAGGACCAGATTCTGTTGACGACCACTTAGCGGTAGGGACTGTAGCTTACTGTAACATAGTGACCACCATTATCAGCAAAATGTGCAATGATGTCGTTTATAAATTATCAAATATTAATACTATTGATCACAGCTTTATATTAACCGCCTTATACTAACTATTGTTGTTTTTGTTGTTCTTACACACTTATCTTATGCTGACTCAAGTGCGGAAATTATGCTATTAATTTATATTATAGTAGGATTTATAGGGTGCTAAATATAAATGTAATTAATTAATGTAATCAATATTGAATTAAGTGGGTGATTTGGAAATGTAAAATCAGCCAAAACTTAGCAAAATTTGTAATTTAATGAAATTTGTAAGAAAGGTAAAATGAATTTGGAAAGGACACACATAAAATTAACTTGAAAAAACAGAAAATTTAATTCTAAGAATAATAAATGTATAAATTTATTTTTATATAACATTTTAGGAAATAACATGAAAGTTTTAATGACGATGGTAAATTATTCAGATAGAAAAGAAACAAAAAAAGTCTATGCTAATCATTTAATTGTTCAACATTTTAATTAAAAATAGATAAACTAAAATGTAATGTTACTTATTTAAATTCATGGCCAGTTTGAAAAAACATATGTACACCTGGCTGTAAGCCTTAATCAGATGGTGGTCAAACCGCTGGGAATAAAAAGCAACGTCATTCATGCCCTAGGAAGCCGAAGACTAATTCTAGCAACAGGTCTTTCCTTGTTGAAATTTCAGCGGTTCCAAAGCAGGCTTGCAAAGCTTGCTTCAGCTTCCTTGCTGAAGAGCTGAAGACTATCCAACTCCTGGTCCAGAATACATGACTAGCATGCCCACTGGATACGGACCATTCACCCGTTGGTGTTACTGAAGGTGAGATGATCCTGGCCCACTAAATCAGTTTATGCGGGGCCCACAAAACTACAACCACAACGATACTCCCGAAGGGCCAACCTCAATAATCAGTCAGAGAAACAGCTAAAAGTCTACAGAGATAATTGGCGGAACTCTGGGGTCTAGATAGTTAAGTAATCCATAAAGACCGATAAATGTGCCCCCGGGGGGTGCTTGATTGTTATACCATCATAAAATTAATATAACAGCTTAATAATAAAGGTGTTGCAACACTGGTATACAAGTTGAAAAAAGGTAAAGAGGTATAAGTTGAAAAAGGTATCACATCGTAAACATTCTCGGAATGGTTCATGAAACGCTTTAAAAAGTTTTTATAAAGAGGAAAACAAATCTGCTTTTTCTGGCCTTACAACATGATTTAGAAATAGTTTAGATTTTTTCAAGCAATAGTTAGAGAAGGGATATCTACCTTAGTTTATTGTTACTTTTCTATTGTTCACAAATATTATTCGCGTTCACAATTCGATCAATAATAATTTGCATAATTGCAACATAGTTTCAGCATAAATTAAAATTTTATTAAATATTGACAACAAACAGAACACACTGGAAGTCACAATAAAATTATATGACATCCACTCGCCAAAGCAACACTTTGCAACAATAAAAATAATAATGCAAAAATAGTAAAGTCCTTACATGTATATCAGGACATGAACAACTACAGTCAATGTATGCGTATAAATAAAAAAAAATAATTATTCATTTATTTAGCACTTGTTTACTTATTACTTCTACAATCATGTGCAAAAACCTTTTGATTTTTAGCTTTTGAAATTATTATTCAAACCGTTTTGGTGTTATAAGAATTCAATCACCTTTATTTGTATTAAATTCACGTATATTTTTGTTTCTAAATTAATTAAAAAAGAAAAAATCTTTAATAATTTTTGTGTTTAATTATGAAACGTACGAAAACTTCTATCTATTAGAAATTATTCATTCAACTAATAATTTGAAAAATTTAATTACATACAAAGCACCGGGCATTTATTCATCTATTTATTTATAGATTCAGTATAGTATTGCAAAAGTAGGAATAAATATTATGGCTTTAGTGATAAATTATTATTATTATATACCCTAAGAACTATAATAGCTATAGTCCTGAAATTATTTCCGCATGATTTTTTACGGTATTAAATCTTTCACACAAGATGAAACTAATATAATTTTATGCCGTAAGAACTGATAAAGTTAATTCTTTAAATCGTATACAAGTCAGCCTATTATCAATGAACGTGGTAATCTCCATGCAAAGTTAGTAATTATTATCATACACCAAAGGAAGTATAATAGACATGGTGTAGAGCAAATTAGGTTGGATTGAAGCAACAGATATAGAATCATTGTTTCATATTATTGTTGAATTTAGAAACAATTGCTTTTGTGCTAAATCGTTGTATTATACAGTACTTCTAGAAATATTGATCGTTTTTTTTTTTATACAACTAATGCTTTTTCGTATAAATATACAGGTTTATTTTTAATTTAGAGGTAAATAATGAAGTTATGATATATAATGTGTTAACTAATATAATTTGCTAATGCGAAAACCAAATGTTGTAAAATAATGTTTATGCATGTCGTGAGGTATGACTGCAAGTTTACTGCTGAATCATCAGGGATGTATTTTTTGATACAAAAGCCTGCAGCAAGTTTTTTATTCATAAAATTTTTAACATTAATTGCTTTTACTTTTTTTAAAATTTTCCAACTTTTGTAGTTGCTAATGAAATTTGAAATTTTTTTCATTACTTTAAGTTGGCTCAAGTAAAAGGAAAACAATGTAATTGAAGGTAGTAAATAGTTTACTTGACAATAAAAATAGAAGTCAAAGAAGCTGGGCCAACTTAAATAAGCAATTTAAAACTTTTAACTCAATTTATTTCTCCAGCACGATATCGCTGAACTGAATAAATTATACACTCCCGAGGAATATATATGTGAATGTGTACTTTGTGATATTCTACCTGTACTAATTATAAAATATACTAAGTGGGCTTTGTTTCTGTTTTGAAGTTTTGAAAATAAAAATAGAAATAGTCTTCGTAAAACCTTTGATAACAAACGTAGTTTTATTATTAGCAACTTTACATTTGGGGGCTCAACCTAAAGACGGATAAGACGCTATAAAGACGGAGAAAATAAACGTTTAATTATGGAGAATGGGAATCTTCTGTTTTCTGTAGTTGACAAGATGTCGATAAGTCAACTTAGGGAAGAACTAGAGAGACGAGAGGCTTCAGTAATTGGGTCGAAAGCTGTTCTTAAATTTCGGCTAATGAATATTGTGGCGAAAGAAACAGAGAATGTTGAAGATGAAGTCGAAGCAACGGAGGATGAAGAGAATGAACCTTCTGCAAATAATCAGGGTTCAGAGGAAATTGGTGAGCAGAATATACGTGAGAATCAGTCAATGTCAGCAATGTTTCCGGGAAGAGGATCGAATTGTTTTTTAAGTTTTAAGGATGTTGAAGGCTTGGTGGAAACGTTCAATGAGGAAGATTTTGGGGTACCTATTGTGACTGGTTGGCTGCAGTAGATGATATGGTAAAGATGTGTAAATGGTCTGATCAAGAAGCAATATTTTTTGCACGTAGGCAATTACGTGGAGCGGCGAAGGCTTACTTATTGAAACAAGTCAATATTCATTCATGGTTAAAAGTTAATTAATGAGTTTCGTTTACAGGTCAACAGTAAGAGTGTGCATGAAAAGCTTCGAGGTAAGAGGAAACTGTCCACTGAATCATGGAGAAGTTATTTTTACAGTATGACCGAACTGGCAGTTTCAATAAATTTGAATACGTCATCTACAATTGCTTATATTGTCGATGGTATTAAAGATCAATCAATTGAGAAGATGGTATTGTATGGAGCTACAAGCCTGGAAACACTTAACATTAAGTTTGTTGAATACAAACGTTTGAAAGCGTCTAGAGCTGGTAACAAATTGCAAGGAAAATGCTTTAATTGTGGGATGGATGGTCATAATGCAAATAAGTGTCCAAATGCAAACCGAGGTATAAAATGTTTCAAATGTAATGTTTTTTAATATATTTCAAAGAATTGTCCGGTGGTTAAATCGGATGGTTTTAAAGATGGTAGTGTTTCTAATGTGAATATGGTTTCTAGAGAGGACCCCGTTGTTATAGCACAGATACAACGTTGTCAGTTTAAGGCATTGGTGGATACTGGTAGTTGCGATAATTTATTGAAAAAGAAAGTATACTGTAATATTGGAGAACCAAGATGTGTTGAAACTTCTCGAACTTTTGTTGGAATTGGTCAGAAGGAAGTTTCTCCGGTGGGGCGGCTTGATACTGAAATGAAAGTTGGTGAAGGAAAGTACAGAGTTGCGTTTTACGTTATGCCTAACAACAATATGTGCTACGATGCTATTCTGGGAAGAGAATTTTTAAAACTTTGCGAATTGCGTATGGTTAATGGAGAATTATTCTTGAAGCAAACGCCACAAGTAAAGCCTCAAGGTTATGGTAGATTATTTCTTGATGGAATTAATGTTGTAGAAGATGGGGTTGAATTGGATGTGGATAGTCGGTTCAAGAGTGTAGTTTGTGACATGTATAGTAATTACATTCCAAAGAAATGTATGAGTTGTCCAATAAAAACTCAGCTTATTTTAAATGATGAGACGCCAATATATCAACGAGCAAGAAGATTATCACCTTTAGAAGCAAAGGTTGTTTCAGACCAAATTGAGGAATGGTTAGAAAATGATATCATAAGTCCGTGCGAAACAGAATTTTCGAGTCCAGTTGTAGTGGTGGGGAAAAAAGATGGTGGCTATCGTTTATGCGTGGACTATCGTAAACTTAACAAGGTAGTACAAAAGGATAGATTTCCTATGCAAAGAATTGACGATCAGATTGATAAATTGGTTAATGCAAAAGTTTTTTCTACAATTGATATGAAAAATGGGTTTTTTCACGTTCCGATGCATGAAGATAGTATGAAATATACTGCTTTTTCAACTACTGATGGGCAATACATGTTCAAGAAAACTCCATTTGGTTTGTGTAATTATCCATCAAGTTTTAATAGATTTGTATCCCATTTTTTTTCGGATCTTATAAAGCAAAGAGTTGTTATTCAATATGTAGATGACATAATTATACCGTCGAAAGATTACGAAGAGGGGATTTTGCGGCTAAGGAAAGTTTTGGGAGTTGCAGCTAACAGTGGCTTGGAAATAAATTGGAAAAAATGTCAGTTTTTAAAAACGACGGTACTGTACCTTGGGTATACCATATCGGACTCCTTCAGTGGTAAAAATTGAAGCTGTGAGAAATTTCCCAATACCTACAGTTGGAAAACAACTGCAAAGTTTTCTCGGACTAACTGGGTACTTTAGCAAGTTTGTAAAGGATTATAGCATGATTGTTGCTCCACTAACTAAGCTTTTAAAGAAGGGCGCAGTGAATATAATGTTTGACAGCGCACAGCTGAATTCATTTGAATTAATAAAAGAGAAACTGTTAAGTAAACCTGTTTTGCAAATTTATGATCCTTTAGCTATAACAGAACTACATACCGATGGAAGTAAGAGTGTGATTTGTTTTACATCCGCGCCTGACTATATAGTCTTAATCAGATGGTGGACAAACCACTTTGTATAATTTGGAACGTTATACAAACGTCCTAGATAGCCGAAGACATAATTCTAAGCAACAGATACCACCTAGTTGCAACTTGAATAATTCCAGGGCAGGTCTGCAAACTATCACACCTTGCTAAAGAGTTGGAGACTTTCTAACTCCTGTCCAGAACACATGTCAAGCATGCTCACTGGACGGATCATTCACCATACGTGTCATTATCAGCGAAATGATCCTGGCCACCATAGAACCCCATTGGATATGGGGCCGCAAAACCACAACCACCACGATGCTCCCATATAGGGGCCAACCTCAATGATCAGCCAGAGAACTATTATAAGTCTAAAGAGACAAATAATGAACTCTGGGGCTCACTGATCCCCGTGGAAATAAAGTGGAGTTTCCAGTTGACCACCTGCCTGTCTTCAGAGGACTGGGCTCCCTTTTTACCCAAGTTGCACTGAGTCTAGGTAGTGGAATATTCTATAAAGACCATATTTATATGCCCCTGGTTGGAAGTAAGGTAGGGTTAGGTGCCATTTTGTTACAACGGCAGTATGAAGGTGAATTTCATCCGGTATATTTTTGGAGTAAGTGCACAACAGACGCCGAGAAGAACTATCATTTCTATGAGTTAGAGGTTTTGGCGCTTGTGGAAGCGGTGAAAAACTAAGACCTTATCTGCTGGGTGTTAAATTTAAAATAGTAACAGATTGTGCAGCATTTCAAAGAACTATTAATAAAAAAGATATTCCGCCGAGGGTGAGGAGGTGGACGTTATATCTGGAGGAATACGATTACATAATGGAACACAGAAAGGGAGAAAGAATGAAGCATGTTGATGCTCTCAGTCGAAACCTAATTAATGTAATAAAATCAACATTAAGAGCATTTATAAAGAGAAAACAGAATGAACACGAAAAAATAATTGCTTTAAAGAAAGTTTTGGAAAGAGAGCCTAATAATAATTATTTCGTGTGTGAAGGAATTTTAATGAACGGTGAAAAGAGTGGAGATGTTTGTGTTGTTCCTGAGTTGCTACAAAGAGATATTATCAAAAGATCACACGAGAAGGGACATTTTGGTGTCCAAAAGACTATTGATGTAATAGAAAGAGAGTATTTTATAGATGATTTGAAGTCAAAGGTGGAGAAAGTAATTCAGAGTTGCATTCAGTGTATAATCATGAATCGTAAACGTGGTAAACAAGAAGGTTTTTTGTATCCGATACCCAAAGATGACTTACCATTGGTAACATTACATATGGATCAACTGGGTCCAATGACTTCGACTGCTAAGGGATATAAATATTTGGTGGTGATTGTTGATGGGTTTTCGAAATTCACTTGGATTTATCCTGTTAAAACAACGTCAGCAAAAGAGGTTATAGAGCGTTTTGAACAACTAGCTAAAACTTTTGGTTATCCGCGAAGAATTGTGACTGATAGAGGGGCAGCGTTTACATCCCAACACTTTCAAGAATTCTGTAATTCAAGGAATGTACAACATTTGCAGACAACCACGGGAGTGCCCAGAGGAAATGGTCAGGTTGAACGTGTTAATGCTGTTATAATTTTTTATCAAAACTTTCTATAGATGATTCAAGCAAATGGTACAAGTATGTTGATAAGGTTCAAAGATGCAAAAACTCTACGTATCATTAAGTAGTCAGGAAATCACCACATGAGGTTCTTACGAGGGTTCCAATGAAAACAGAATATGACATAGGAATAAACGATATTATTCATGAAGAACTTGTAGAGGCATTTTGCGATAAACGTGAAGAGGAACGAGTAGTTATACGAGATGAAATAGGCAAGGCCCAAAGAATGCAGAAGAGACAATACGGCAAAAATAAGAAAGGGGCATATAAGTATAGTGTTGGCGATATAGTGGCAATAAGAAGAACTCAATTTGGAAACAATTTGAAATTGAAGAACAAATTTTTGGGGCCATATTCAGTTACTACGGTAAGATGTAACGACAGGTATGATGTTAAGGAAATCGGAGTCTCTGAAGGGCCCAACATAACATCGGCTTCTGCTGATTTGATGAAGTTGTGGAGTATCTAATCGGAAACCGATAGAAGTCAGGATTGGCCGTGTGAATGTGTACTTTGTGATATTCTACCTGTACTAATAAAATATACTAAGTGGGTTTTGTTTCTGTTTTGAAGTTTTGAAAATAAAAATAGAAATACTCTTCGTAAAACCTTTGATAACAAACGTAGTTTTATTATTAGCAACTTTACATATATATGGCATGAAAAAATATATGTATGGTATTTGAGATATATTTTTACCTATTTTGATTTTCAACAATGTATGCCCTTGTATATGCACAGTAGGGAGCAGTTCAAAAGCAATAACTTCCTTATAAGCCTATATAGATATTTTAAGCTATTTAAGTGGTTGAAAGTTTATAGGCACATAAAAGTTGTTATATTGACATAAGTTATTGGAGCCGTACTGTCATAAGGTTCTCGGTATAAATATTAAGCCTGTTGAATGATTTTAACCCAACAACAACTAATCATGTTTACTCATCAATGTTTCATAGAACAGCTTCTACAAATATCTAAAAATGAAAACTCGCATTTTTTGTCGGACCGGAATGCGGGGAATGACCGCTACTCATGCAATGAATTGTGCCAGAACTAGGAAATTAGGTTGCGGGCAGGAGGAAAGAGGGAGTTGTGTTTGCGATAGGAAAGACCTCTGGACGGAATTTATGCCACATACGAACTGTTCTGCTAAAAAACAAATTTTCCCTGTAATGTTTAGTGCTATTCACCGGCCATTCAACCGCAAATAGATAGGCCCTCAACGAAAAGCGTATTAAACGCGTGCGTAACGAGAACAAATTCCCTTATTTCATTACAACACTAACCATTGTAGTAATGATAAAACAGTATAATACAACCCACATTGCGTCAGTTCTCTAGAGAATCAATAGAGTTGAATACCCTACCGTCCCCAATGAGTCTCTTAACTTCTGTTGGCCGCCGGCCGATATATGATTTACATTTTTGGACAGATGTAGATGGTATAAATAGTATGAAAATCGGATGGAGTGAAATACCTTTTACACCGTTTTAGAATTCCGAGGCCCTTGAAAGCTTGTTTAGAAACCGATCCCAAAAACACCAAGGACTTCCGAATCTTTAATACATACATCCTACGCATGAAACATTGAGTCTTCCGGTCTTTATAGGCCCAAATATTTACTTTAGAAAGTTACACGGATTACGAGAATGTTATAAATAAAAGAAAACTATTTTGCAATGTCGAGAGTATTCTTCCTATTCGTAATATTCACTATAAATGGAAGTAACCAAACGAAAAAAAAAATTAAAAATTAAAAAAACTGTAATGAAAAACACAGGAGCAACAAGTGCTATATTCTATCTACTGAATGAAATAGCGACTAAGGATGAATTTTTTAAGTGCATCCATTTGTAAGTTATAAAGAAATGAAAATTAAGTCAATTTTGGAATGTTGAGCATAAAGTTGGGTTTCGGGAATTTCCCGACGGGAATTCTCGAGAAATTCTCGATATTTTTCCATCCCGAATCTCGAGAATTGAAATTTTCAGCAGTTCGGGAAATATCGAATCTCGAGAATGTTTCAAGATTTCTCGAGAAATCCATTTTTTTTTAAATTTTTGTTGTCAAATATTAAGAGAAAAAACAATTCTTTCAAAAGTAAAAGAATACACATACATATGATTAATACCTGGAAACACCAAACTGTAACGGCCATTATGTTACAAAGAAGAGTAAAAGAGTAAATGCTAGATGCGTTGCTATGCTATGTCGAGGGAAAGCACTGTAACATCAAGCTAATGAAGTTTAGTTTTATGTGTTTCTTATATGTAGCAGCAGTTAAGCAATTAGAAATGCTTTGAAAATAGTCAAGCAATTTCAATTTGTTCGCAGACTGCACAGACGACGTTTGTTAATTTATTTTTTGTAGTGAGCGGGTGCATTTCATTTTGTGGTACCTGATTAAGTATAAATTATACACCGTATAATAAAATATTTTGTGGTCCAAATATTACTTATTTTTAAGTTTTGAATCGACGTATCGTTGACTGTGAGTACCGGTTAGTTACTTCCTTTAAAAAACAAAATTTAAAACAAATTTTGAATTTTTGGCATTAAAAATCATGAGTTCAGAATACGAATACGACCAAGTGTGGCAGCTTTTCAAGCGATTTGACGACGAGGCAACATGTTTGAAATGCAATAAAATCATTAAATGCAAGTCATCGTCAACATCTGGACTTCACCGTCACATGGAGAGGATACACAACATGAAGCGAAGGGAACATGAGGCTCCAAAAGAACAGCCACCAGCCAAGAAGACCCGAACTCTTCACAACTTTTTCAATACTTCTTCCTCGCCTGAATCGCTTGAACAAATTGTTGCAAAATTGGCTGCAAAAGATGGAATTCCAATAAACGCGATAACAAAAAGTGAGCTCATTCGTAATAGTATCAGCCGCTTAGGATTTCATCTTCCAAAGTGTCACAAAGCTGTTCTGGGTTTGGTTATGAAGTACTGCACGAAAATAAAAAGCGATTTGAAGATCAAAATTGAAAATTTTAAATCTGCACAGCGTAAGTTCAGCTTGAGCATCGACGAGTGGACAAGCGTGCGAAACCGACGTTACATGAACATCCATATATATTATGACAATGGACAATCTGGCAACCTTGGCCTGGTTCGCATTCAGGAATCATGTACCGCTGAAAAAGTATATGAGCTCGTAAATGCAAAGCTTTCAGACTTCAATATAAAACTACAGTCCGACAACGTGGCTATTACAAGTGATGGTGCCAGTGTCATGATCAAATTTGGGAGACTATCACCAGCGCATCAACAGATTTGCTACAATCACGGCATACATTTGGCGGTCATGGAGGTAATGTACCAGAAACGAAAAGTCGCAAACAGGATATACGATAGTGACGTAAGCGATGGAGACGATTCGGATGATAGAGGCTCCGATGAAAATGAAAACAATGCAGCCAGTACTTCATTTTCCGACATTAATGCGGAAAACGCTTCCGATGACGAGGACGACAATATCGTATTTGTTGCTGACAAGACGGTCACTATAAAATCTGCATTTGAAATCGTAAAAAAGGTTCGCAAGATAGTTTTGAAATTCAAGAACTCGCCTGTACGGAATGCCATCTTGCAGAATTATGTTAAAGAGGTCGAGAAGAAAGAGCTTTTCTTGCTGTTGGATTGCAAAACACGTTGGAATAGCCTGGAAACTATGCTGGCCAGATACATTCGCATCAGCAAGCATGTTCGTAAGGCGCTCGACACTCTTAATTTAAATTTTATGGCCACTACTGACGCAGAAGAAAAGTATTGCGAGAAAAGTAATGCTCTTAAACCTATACGTGTTGCTGTAGAAGCACTTAGTCGCAAAAATGTGAACTCACTTGCTGCGGATTCTATTCTCAAATTTTTGTTCACAAAATTGGAGAATCAGCACACCGAATTGGGCAATGAATTCTTATCCAGCCTAAAAAAAAACTTAACAGCTCGTAGATTTAGCCGTTTGTTATCGGCCTTTAAATATTTACACGATCCAGTTAACAGCTCTAGTGACAAATCTGAATTTTTCCACACCTGTTCTAAAACAGAATTGATAAAACAAGCCGTCGATGAAGAAGATATGGCGAAACAGCTTGAAAAATACGTTCAGCAATGCTCAAAACCGAAAGCAGACATTGCGCAACATGCGGCGAACCAGATGTTTTCGTCGCTTAGAAACGAGCTAAAACTATATGAAAAAACTGGAGAGAAAACACAAAATGTTGAAAGATTGATCGGGGCTTTTAACACTATTACGCCAACATCGACTCAAAATGAGAGGAATTTTTCTACAGCGGGTAATTTTGTGTCCAAAAAGCGTACGCGATTGTCAGACGAAGCCATTGACAGTCTGTGTTTTTTAAAACACCATTTTGGGAAATAATGTTTACAATCACTTTTTTCCCCTATTTTAATAAGTATAATCTTGAATTATTTTTGTTTTGAATTTTTTTGTAATTATTTTTGTTTCACTGGTTTTAGATTTTTTTTTAATTTTTTGGAATTTTTCCCAAATTTTCGAGAATTCTCAAGAAATCTCAAAAATTATTTTCGGGAAATCCCCCATCTCGAGAATTGAAATTTTCGTTATTTCGGGAAATCCCGATTCTCGAGATTGGGATTTTCTCGGGAAATACCCAACTCTAGTTGAGCACCAAAATTCAGCGTTCTAAGGGATAAGTATTGATCATTTAATGCTTCTTTTTAATCCAACAGCTTATAGAAGAGTTTTAGTTTTATTATTCTCCAATACTAACTATGAAAACAAGTTAACTGTACTATCCGGAAAAATAAAACCACATTATCTACCAAGTAGGCTGCGGTAGAATCCTCCAAAGCGAATGATAGATAGGCTTTAAGTGCTATATATCGCTGTACAATACATAAAAAAATAATTAAAATGTGTCCCAAAATTGATATACGAACTGTCATTTACTCCCACAGATAGTTTATGACACAACCCTTAAAAACAAAATTTAGAACTTATGCCCTTAAAAATTCTCAGAATGTTTCAAATATTTACATATTTATATTCTAAACAAAGTCATAATTTTTTCTGACATATACATAAATGCTGCAAAGGTTCTTAATTATTTCTTACCAGCATAGTATTCGTCCTATTCGATAAGAAAGCTAAAAGATTATAAATCTTGTTGGAAATTATCATGTAAGTAAGCAACATACATACATGTCAACATTGAGTAAATCAGTGAAAAGTGTTCTCATTGGTTGTTTACACCATGTACAGCAACAAATATTTTATTAAATAAAAATTGGAGAAAACATTTTCAACACAATATATTTAAACACACCATTGGTTAGTAAAGAAAATAAAGACAGGAAAAAATATTATGGCATTCTTGGATGAAGTCTTTAAAAATGTTCTGATTGATTAAATCAGGGATAGTTAGTTCGAAAGTAGCAGGGTAGGAGCTAGAAAGTGCAAAAGAGTCACCCTCACATAATGTTGTGCTGTTTACCCACAACATTATTTATTATATTTAATGTTTTACAAACAAGAGATTTTAAGAACAAATCACAGATTTAGAGTAAATAATAATAATAAATAAATAAAAACTGTGACAGAAAAACAATTGTATAGCTTGATTTTATAATAAAATTTCCTAAACTAACTTTGGTAAAAATTATTTGAATCTCTTTTATTTGTTACGAACGAATCTAACAAATTAACTGATGTCAAACTATCACCAAGTCTCAGCCAGGCCAGCTTGATTAATTATGTTTTATACAAGGGATGTTTTTATAGAGGTATCGAACTTAAAATTGAAATAAAATTAATGTGAATTTTTGAAATTGACTTGAAATTTACCCTATTCGAAAGATAATCTTTTGACATTATAATTTAAATATGACTTCTTTCGTGTAACGACTGGTTCGAACGTAATGTAATCTAGAGTTTTAATTTTTGATAACTTTTTCCAATCGGGGTAGACTATATATATATATATATATATATATATATATATATATATATATATATATATATATATATATATATATATATATATATATATATATATATATATATATATATATATATTCTACTATCGCCTCATATCCCACCACCGGAATTTAACCGCACGATCGTGAAGGCCAGTTCACGAGTCCAAAGCTAGCAACTTTGCGGTTACCAAACGTTTTCTTCAGTAAATCATTTGTTTCACGAACTGTGTGCCTTGTTAAAACCACACCTCCTGTACATCATGATTGTTCAATTAATGTAGAAAAAAGCGCTAATCATGGCAATCACCTTTGACTGTAACATTCCCACCAGCATAGTTTTTAAAGAAGTATGCACGAATGACACTACCAGCCCATAAAGCATACCAAGCAGTCAGTTGTTCTAGGTATATCGGAGTATCAAAATATTCTTAAGAATTGTCATCACTCCAAATACAGCAGTTTTGTTTGTCGACGTATCCATTGAAACAAAAGTGTGCTTCAATTATTCAAGAACTATTATAAAGAGGCAAACCAAAGTCTTTCCGCAAATTTTTCGTAAAGTTGACTTAATGATTTGGTTCTTCCTTTATACTACGCTGTACAACAATGTCTCATTCTGTAATGGCTTTACGACACCTTTATGTGTGTATATTATCAAGAAAACTTTTCACAGTTAATGGAAATGATTGCGTGGTTTGTATTCAAACAGAACCATGATTTTCCAAATTAATTTGCATAACTTGGAAGCATTGTTTAGGCTTCATCTGAAATGCCAAATCAAACTAAACATAAATTACTTAATAGCTGGCTATATAGCCATCAATTAAAAAACTTTTATCAACTTAACGAAGAAAAATAATCGCACCAAAATATTATAAAATATTCTTATCGTTAAAAGTTATTTAAAAATATTCTCAAGCCTGAATAAATATTGTTAAGGGGTTTATGTTCAAAGAATATATATTAACTTTGAATCGTGTTAAAAATTAACAATGTTTAAAAAAGATCTGCTGTGAAAAATTTACACTAAAAAATCTCGAGTAAAAAGATAATTTAAATATTTAGTTTCACTTTCCATCGCTTATTTTTAAATTGTTTATTGTGTATTGTTTTCTTTAAAATTACAATACTAATTTTAAAAATTTTTGTTCACGTGAGCTAACAGAAACGAAAGCGAAATACAGAAAAGCTGTCCAAACAATCTTTAAAACTCTTTTAACGTTCTTAAAGAACATTTGATCAAAGAAATTTTTCTTTCTAATACTTTTTTGGAACGTAAGGAAACATCTTTTCGTGAAACTGATTTTTTCTAACTTCGAACGTGTCTTGTTTTTAAAGCCATTACAACTATGATTTTCTTTTATTGTATATCTGCTTAGAAGACCATATTTTTCTTTTCTTCTTGGCCACTTCTTTCATTTGTTGAAGTTATAAAAAATTTTTTAAGAGGTTTCGTTAGTTTTATAATAGCCAAAAAAGTATTAGAAATGTTTGACAACTTGGTAGGAAGTGAAATAAGAGTAGCAGTCAAGTGAAAATCTTTTTGAGAGAAACTTGTTTCCTTGCCGCTACAGTTGTTGTTATATATTGGCAGCAAAATAAATCAGGAAGCTTTAAATTGTCAATCAATTAAAAATTTGTATAACATTTTTTTGCAGCCCCTTGTATAATAACTAGGCGCCATACTAATTTCGTTGTACTTTTTTAATTGAAAATACTGAAACAATTTAAATGTTTTGGAAAAAGGAAAAGAATCATCTTTTTGAAAAGTTTATTAATTAATCTGTAGTGACAGATATGACAATCATGAGAGCAAAAGAGCTTTGTAATGCTACTGAACACTATTTCTGAAATACTGTAACGATTGCATAGTAAGAAAGCAACAAAATAATAGAAAATAATGATTTTTCAGGATCTTTTAAGCTGTAAGAAAAATGTTCAATCATGAAACACAAACTAAACTGGGTTAGATTTACCAAAATGTACATATTAGAAGTGCCTTAATTTTAGAACGTATTGTGGTTCCTTTAAAAGACAATACCTAAGTCAGAAATGTTTCAAGTTGCATAGCAAAAGCTCAGCAAAAAACGATTTTCGCCTCTTAAGATATTTTGTCGAAAAAATCGACGAGTATCTGTAGCCGAGTTTTTATCATCTTTTGCTTTTTAATATTTTTCAACAAAACCAAATATTTTTAGTATAACATCCACAGATAAAAACGGTCATAAAACGATGCGGATGAGTTATGAAAGTTAAAACGGTTACACGTTATACGCTCTGAAATCTGCTCAGTAGATTATATTTTAGAATTAATTATAGAGCTTCACGCACTTGCTGCACTGTACACCAGGCGGCTGCATTATTTTTTAGCTGGATGTGAAATAGGAATTTTGTTTGGAGATTATTACGAGACCGGGTCAATAAGTCCGTGGCTTTTTGAATAAATATTTCAATATTTCTCCAATTTTTTTATCCCTTCTAAAAAACATGATCTGTCCAGGTTATCAAAATAAGCATTCTTTTGTCGTTGGAATCAAATATTTTACCGCCGAGCCATTTTTTCATGTTTAGTCATTCGAGGCTCAATCCGTAAAATAGAGTGAATGATGGAGCAATTATAGCCCCATTTCATGGATGTTTACAATAAAAATTTCACAGGTGTGCACCGCTGCATTGTTGTGGCGCTGAAATGTGGTCTTTTTCAATTTCTTACTGAATCGTTCCAATAAGTTGGTATAATATTCGCAATTGATTGGTTTCCCTTTTGAAGGTAGCCAATGTGTATTATAACGCGTACATTCGCAAAAAGGCCGCCATAATTTTACCTGCTAACAAGCTCACCTTTGCCTTCTTTGGCACCGATTCAGCCTGAGCAACGCACTCTTTTCTTTACTTTTTGGTCTCCAATCGGATACAAATTGACGCTTAAATTCGTCCATATTGCGATTGAACAATGCCAAATACTATTATAAAATTGTAACAAGGTTGCGACTGTGGTTTGTTTGTGAGCCAAGTCGGCACCTTCTTGCAGATAGCTTTTTCATACCTAAGTAATATTTCAAAATTAAAAAAATTTAAGTCATGTGTGATGCCAATGGACTCCACAATCTCTTTCACTCAGTAAATCACTTCTTTAGCATGGACATGGATGGTTCAAATAATATTTATTTAATCTTGATTTAGTAGTAGTATTTTTTTTGCAATAAACAAGGCTTATTGAACACATGAAAATCATTTTTCATTTTCCTCTCAAAACATGCGATAGACTGCCATAAATGCAGCTTGTTCAAGTTTAGGGAGAAGTCAGCTGACAGTTGTCTGTTAAAAGGAGCAGTATTTCTATTTCAATCATGAGTTTGAAAAACCAAAAAGCCACGAAGTTGTTGACCCCCCTCGTGTTAACTAAATATTTCTAACTTAAAGAAAAAGGTTTTAATAAAGACCTAATACGTTGCAGACAGCAAAATAATTTCTTTAAGAAATTAAGAAACTTCTTTAAAGCTTCATTTTTTTATACATACAATATTTATTTAGAATCATCATATTTAACATATCTTGAAAAAAACACTACTTTAACTCGTTAACCTCATACATGCAGTAAGGTGAAAAAGGATCCAATGAAAAAAATTTTAACAAACATAAACTTATTGTAATGTCAGAATGCAGGTTGAAAAATGTTTAATATTGAGACCTTGATTTCTAATTTATATTAAAAAAATAAAACATTTCCACCGGAAATATTTCCCGAAGAATATTTCTGCTTGGTTCTTTTTATTTATTTTATTATTTATAAATGTTTTCTAATAAATTTCCTCAAATAGTAACTTAGATCATTGGCGAAAACTTTGATTGTAGTTTAAATTTCATGGCAGAAAAATAAAGTTTTTTATATTCGTAATAATAAAGTTATTACCAAATTAAAAACATACGATATTTATTATTGAAGTTATTGATTGGTAAACCAGAAATTTATGAGTTTATGTATCTAAGAGACATGATGACACAATTTCAATTTATTGACACACTTATTTATCTATCTTTCGTTTTCTTTTCATGTTGAGAATTTGAGTCAACAAAAGAAATAAAATGTTATCAACGTCTTTAGATGATGAAGAGCAATAATGTCGTATGTTGTGCAAATTTAGCACTGTAAAAGTACACTGGATAAGCTCTTCAGCTATATTTTGTCTTCCATTGTTGTCTTTTCACACATTACAATTACAGTGTTTAGCAAAATTAATTTGTATTTGCATACATGTGTTTATTTGAATAAGGAATGAATTTAAATGATAACTGATAATAATGCATATGATAACTTCAATATTTCCCAAAGTATTTGCCTTATAGCGATATTGCACTAAATAGCTATGTCAAGTCGAAATTTTATGATACTAATGACACACTTTGGTTAACTAAGTTGTTTGAAAATAAATTTTATTTCTGGAAAATTAAATTAAACTCTAAAATTCTAGTTTAAACTTATTTAATTAAATTTAAGGATCACCTGTACCTAGATAAATAGCTTGTTTTTAATTGCAAATAATTTGAATTTAAAACTAGTATCTAGCAAACTCTGAGTCAAATCTATTTATAAAAGCATTTTCTGTTAAAAATAAATAGAATTTTACTTGAAAAATATCAAAAAGAACACGTTTACTTTTCGTGATATGCATAAAACCAAAAAAAGTTTGATTGCAAGTTTAGCAACAAGTTTATAATCGGGCTTAAAAAGGTGCGCTTCACTACACTAGTACGACAGTAACAGAGATGACGGACACTATGTCAATCCAGGCAGTATTTTGCTGTGTATAATAAGAGAACTATTAACATATTGCAAAGCTCTAAATGATAATAATGTTTCACCTTGTATAGGAAGACGTACCCCATCCTTTTATATCCAGACAGTTTTTCATTGACTTCACAACGCTATAGTCTACTCGTTTGGAATTTCTATGCTCTGCGTTATCGTTCTCTAGTAGCAATTTTTCACTTTTAACATCAATCCTATTTCTTCATACGCTATGCAGACTGTTAACAATGTTATACTTTGTATGAGCGTGAATATAAGTTGAATTAAGACATATTATTTATTATTCATGTGTAGCTCATCAGTGCACCCGAATTTTCATTTTTAAAGATTTCTAACTCATGATCGTTTCGAAAGCTGTTGTCAGTTATTTATTACTTCATTATTTGATCATTATTTAGTTATTTATTTATTTTTAATATTTTTGGTTTCCTAGCTCATTTTTATTCTCAATGAATCAATTTAAGGTTTTTAAATTTGGAATACGCTTTAAACAGTTGAGTAAAATCTGTTGCTGAGTTACGTCAGTAGGCGTAAGCTTGATAAATAAATAATTATGAAGTGATTTAAATAATTTAAATGAATTTATTTATGATATAAACAAACAAAGACCGACGCATTATGAAGTACATAAATAAAATTTTACAATTTTATAAAGCATAATAATTATCACTAAATAATGAAAATGAAATGACCTATGGTATCTGTTTATAAGTCAAGAAATCTTATAAACACAAAGCCGCAACAACATGCTAGAGTAAAATTTCATGAAATAAACGAAACAATCAGAAAACCAAAACAACTAGCAAGAACAGGAAGACACATTATGAAGCAGGCTCACTCCTCTTTCTTTAATTCAATATAAAATAATTGATAAAGAAGTTGCAGATATCAATCATTTATGGTCTTAATTCGTAGCAAGTTGCCTTTTATTTTCCGATGATACTTTGGAAAAAAAAATGTGACACAAGCATGGCCAGAAAATTATGGGCCAAAGAACAAAACGATGAATTTAATTCTGATAACGGGGATCTAAAAGCAAAAATTAATTTCGAAGAAGTTGATCATTTATTGGATTAATTTGTTTATTCTCGGACTCTAATTTTTTTAAGAGATTTAAAATCGACAAATATTTTTTAAAAGGTGCGAAAATCAACATCATTTAAGAGCTAAAAAAATAGTGGACAGATTAAGAGTAGTTAATGATACAGCTGAATGAGTAGTAAAATTAATATAAGACTTCAACTCATTCTTGACGAAAGATGAAGAACAATGCTAGTTCTTACAAGTGGTATCTGAGTGTAGGCATCTTTTTCAGGACTCTATAAAAGCTACCTTATGTAAGCCATTATCAGCAAAAAATTTTATTTTTAAAGTATTTTGATATGCAATTCAAAATTATAATTAATAAAATTTATTTAAACACTATTCAACAATTTAAAATTGATTATTATAATGTTTACGAACTGCAGTGGTAAATGCTAAATGCTCCTAAAACTAACACTATTAGCAAAAAAAAATTATTAAATTCTAAATTAATAAGAAAAAAATGTCCTATGAAATAAGACTAGAATTATATTATTGAAAACAAATAGTTTCGATTTTAAGGATTAAAAACTAGGATTTTTTGCAAAAACGTCTGTTTTTTTTAACTTTAACCTCAATACGGCACGTGTTCATATTATCAGATTGAACTAAAACTTTGCCAATCTCATTTTCTAATCAATGGGGGTAAGCCGATAGACATGATCACTTTTTTTATCTCATATACCTTGCAACCACCCTTTTGAACAATGAAAACGTTCTTCTATATGTGAAAACCGCTCCCGATGTTGGATAATAAAGCAGTAGAATTGCAAACGTCAAGTTACAACATAAAGATAATAAAGCAGCTTTTAGGCCCGGAAGTGCAAAAGTTACCATTGCTTAAACAATTTGTATGAGTTTATACTTCAGCTAAGTAAAGATTTTTTTTAATATTCTACTGCTCATTCATTAAGCTTAATTTTCAGAAATATTAAAATGCTTTCGTGAACAAAAAATTTGTATACTATTGAAATTACCAAAATCGTAAAATAAAAATAATTCTATTAAAATATCGAATTCATTAGTTTCAATAATGTTGTAAATTACAATCGAACAGATTCACAAATTCAATAAAAGTAAGAAAACCAATTTACAAAACTTTAAAGTAAATAAAAATGTTTAAATTGCAACTCAATAAGTTTTGGAACAAAATTTTTATGTTTTGTTTTTGTACATTACGAAGAATTAAACCAAAGTTTTTTACGTATTTAAACAATTGCTAACAATTCAAACGTTTATTTTTCCATTTATCTAAATTCAATATTATATAAAAAGAAATAAGGAAGCAGCTTAAAACTACACTTTTTGTAATACACACTTAAGAAGAATACGAAAATGTTTTAACATTCAAAGACTCAAGCAAAAACTTTATACTTCTAGTGTAACGGATTGTACAAAAAACAAAAAATAAAATTCAAAGAAATTTCTACTTTCACGCAGAAGTTAAATACAATGCACAATGGGCATAAAACTAACAGTTCTAGCCAAACCAATTTCTGTGCTAATGCAGTCGTATATATGCATGTATATGTAGTTTTATGTCTTGCTTAAACTCAAGAAATATTCTGAAAAAGGATCATGTCTGGGAATTTGGTACGATGACTTATGTGTAATAATTTCGTGCGATGTATAACAATTTATAATTTTACTTCAAAGTAGGTAAATAAATAATTTCATATGTTAATGACTACACATGTAACTAGTTTTACGTATTATACTTTTAAATTAATAAAACAAAAAGACTAGTACCAGATGTGACTTCTGCATGTCAAATGAAAGTCTTTACACACAAAATTGTTCAACGCATATTACAAAATTAAGTAAAAACCATTGTATTTTATAATATGCTATGCAACCGATACACCTATATGAAGCAGATGGTACTTAGATATTGTCTATCAATCGTTTTTTTTTTTTTGTGTTTTTCAAAGTATTCTTAATCCGTAATTTAACCACTGATACTTTTCACTTTTCTGTTATTATAAGCAAAGACTTTTACAGTCTATAATCTCACATTCAAATTCTTTGTTGAATGCTTGTATTTATATACAATTCAAATTAATTCAAATTAATGACAAAATCAATTCAATTACTCTTAAGTTAGACTATATTATTTTTTCGTAAGTATTCCTTTAAATAGCGTTAAATTCTATTATTTCTGTCTTAATTTTTTATTTGTTTGTTGGTTGGTATTTTTGGTGATAAATAAATAACTGCATATTTTATTTTATTCATATTATTTAATAATATTCCTGTATTCCGTAAATGAGTAATGCTTTGAGAATACTTTATTGGTCGTTTTTATACAACATTACTCAAACTGGTTGGGCATGGATTGGAATATGATAATTAACTTTTTAAATTACTAATTCTTTAATAAAGCTATAAAGGTAAAGAACTTTAAGTTGGCAACACTTTTTTAACTGGCATCCATTTTGTCAGCCGTTAAGTGATTTCAACATGCTAAGACTGAAGTCTAAAGGTAGGATCACGGATTATTGGTATATTTTATGTGCCAATCGTGTAAATTCTCAATTTATTGCCCCATACGTCCATCGAGGACAATATTGTGCTGATTTGACACATTCAAATGTAACTCTGGTGTTGCCATCGTGTGAACGGTTGCTAGGTAACCATACGTTAATAAAAATGTCAAAAATGCACAAATATTTATTGTGTCCTCGTGCGTCAATCAAAGAAGACAATTCGAGCCAATAGTTTAGTTTTTTTATAATCAAATTTTTTTGTGTGGTCCACGGTCAACATTTCTTTTAGCGAGTAAAATGAGTTTTAATTGTTGTACGTCCTCTAATTATGTATATTTTAATTTCAGTTTTAATATGGAATTCGATGACTGCATTGCAATGGATGATTCTACTACATTGTGAACTTTTCTCTCGATTATCAACCACAAACACATTTGCCCAAAAACGAAAAAAACCATCTTGGACCTATATGTAGGTGTTGCCAAAGCTGTGGTCCAAATTTTGGTCTCAGTATTTTTATGGCAAAGCTTTTATACAGCAACTTGTCCCTTTTACATATTTGTTTATGTGAGGATATTACTCCTTTTTAAGTTATCTTTTGTAAAAACTGTTTTAAAACTAAAGTTTCTAGTCTGTATTCTTTAAAAACTAAAACTTATAGCTTTCCATAAGTGCAACTTGTATAAAAGTTTTCAATCAAATCCCTTGAAAAGTTAAAAATAAGTTGAAAATAAAGTGAATTTTTGGATCTGAAATTAAAATTTTAAATTTTATTTTATATATGTATTTCAATGATTATATATATTTATACTGGCAAGCAATTCTCCAGTTTTCTCATTAGGACAATCGTGTGAGTGTAGTGCCACAATTATTGCCACTTAATCGTTTTGCGTCAATTCGCGACAATCACGTTTTTCTAAAATGAGTCAATCACGTTACCGCAGATAATTAAATTGGAACAATTTTATTATTGTGTATGATTGGTGTATTTGCGAAAATCGTGTGATCCTAGCTAAAGGAACGCTTCCAAATTAGACAAATTTATTTTGAAGATCATGCTTCTGTGCGAATACGAACCGCGTAATTATTTCCATTAACTCTAAAACGATTTCTTACTACCTAAAGTGCTTACATAAGAAATCATTGCTTCTGTAGAGCGTAGCCTAAAGGAAAGCTCAAATCAGTCTAGCCGCCATAGAGCACAGAAATAGGATATGTGTCCACCTACTTTACGCAAGGTCTTGCGTATTTTCAAAATCCAACACGTACAATAATTGAAGCACACTTTTATTTGAATGGATACGTTAGTAAACAATACTGCTGTATTTGTAGGGATGATAATCCTGAAGTATATGTTGAGACACCGATACATCCAGAAAAGCTGACTGTTTGGTATGTTTTATGAGCTGGTAGCATCATTGAGCCATACTTCCTTAAAAATAATCAGAAAATAGTAAGAACGTTATAGTCAATGGTGATCGCTATAGAGATATGATTAGCGAATTTTTGCTCTTTAGAGATGCAGCAACATGTCACGCAGCTTCTGCCACAATTGAGTTATTGAAAGAATTGTTTGGTGACCACTAGTTTCAACTGAATTGGTATCCCGGATTGTCGATTAAGTGCCGCTAGACTATTTTTTGTAAGGATATGTAAATTCGCTAACCTACGTCGATAGTCCCGAAACGATTGCCCACCTCGCCGCATTATTGCCGCAAATACTGTGAAAAATCTTCGAAAATTGGATTTCAGATTACACTTCGTTCCAGCTAACCGTAGCGATCACTGTCAGAAGTCATATTTAAATTATAATGCCAGCAGATTATCTTACGAATAAAGTTAATTTCATTTCAATTTAAAAAATTCACTTTTGTTCCATATCATTTCACAATTCTACACATCTATGTAGCAAATTTGCCTTAATATTATTTATTCGTTTGCCTTCATTTTATTTACTTGTCTCATAATTCTGGACCATTGTGCAAAGGTTTCTCAAAATAAAGTCATTATAAAAACAACGTGTTTTAAGAAGAACGATAAAATTTACAAATCGCAAGTTCATAGTGCAGGTTCAAACAATTTCATTATTTATTATGTTGAATTCATTCCGTTGGCTGTATAATAGACCAATTGGTTGCCAATACGTCATACAAATCAAAAAAAAAAAGCGAAAACTAAAAATAAAACTAGTTAAATATTAATTTCAAACTATCCTTAATAATTGTTTAAGTATATTTAACCACGTTGCCTAACGTATATTTTTTTATTAACAATATTATGCAAATTTATTTGTTCCCAGAAAAAAATAAAACTATTAAAAAAATAAACAGCAAATTCGTTCCCCATTTTAAACTCTTTGATCTACGTTTTCAGATAATTTACTGCGACTATGCGATTTGCCGGATTTTTTCCGGCAGTAAATGTTGGTTTTTGTTCAGAATGACGACGAGCACTTTCGCTGTGAAGACATTATTCTCAAGCTGTGTTCTAATCTGTACTAGCGAGTCAGTTTTCTGTTGTTTAGGTCGTATCTACCCACGTATATAGAATGATAGCCATCTAGCAATTTATGTAAGGCTAAATTTCAATATCTCCGTCTTTTATTATTATCTTGATACGTGTCCGTCCGAGGGTGTTTTCCGTTTGTTCGAACGTATGAGTAGTTTTAGTGGTGTGAAAATTGTTTCTGAGGTGGTGTTTATATGTTCGTTTATAATGTCGCTGTTAAAAGTTTTTGTTTTGTAAAGTTCCACGTATTTAAGAATTTTTAGTCGTCGTCCTTTATGCTAGGATGTAGTAATATTATACATTCATTTATTTTTCTTAGTATGTGTCCGTGAGTATTAAGGTGTAATGCAAGTTCGGAGTTTTCTCTTTTTCGCTTGCATGAGCGTATGTGTTCTATAAATATTGTTATTAGTATTCGTCCAATTTGTCCTGTATTAGTTGGTTTGCAGGTACAGTTAAGTCTGTATACTCTGTTGGAACTAAATTCATCAGTTCTCTCTGTCGATGTCCTGAAGTTATGTATCGCCGTGTTGCCGGTTTTTAATGCTGTGAGTAAATCTTCCTTGTAAAAAAGGTTTAGTTAATCTATTATTACTGGTTCTGTATGAATAAAAGTTTACATTTGTATTGTATTGTGTCATTTGTCTTTTTGTCATCTTTATCACTGTTTTTAGTATTGTATAGTCCAAAAAATTTGTTGATATTAGTGGGCTCGTAGCCGTTATTTTTAGATATGGTGTAAATTGTATCTAGTTCTTTGTTGCACTTATGTGGTAAATAAGTGTGTGTATCATATCTCTAAATACTGCTAGTTTATGTTGGGTAGGGTGGTTCGAGATGAAGTGGATGGTAGCATCCGTCGTGGATGAAAGCTACAGATATTAAATGCTAAACAGTTAGTTTCTCGTCTTTTTTTTTCATTTTATATGTTATGTTATTATGGATTGTGTTTAAGTCTGTTAGAATTTGTTATTTTGTGTTTTTCCACAAATGTGTTTACGTGTAGTGATTCGAGTTGTTGCATGAAAATTTTCATGAAGATTGCGGAAGGTGATTTGTAAAAGTGGTAGTTTAAAATGGGTCTTGTGGTATATTTTCTTTGCGTATTTTCCATTGCGCTTAAAGTGCTGGTGGTTTCATTTCGGGTATTTGTATATTCGTCAGTAAACGTCTTGCAGCGTTTTAATAGGCTGACTACTTTTTTTGGAAAGTTGCAATTGGGTCATTATTATGCAAACCGAACAAACAGAAATATCCTCAGTAGGACACACGTTCCTAAATAATAACAAAAACTGGCTCAAACAGCCAGCAATGACAGAAAAGAATGAAAACAGAACTTATATAAGCTTCTTTGTTGCACAGAAAACTTAAATTAGTAAAAGCCTATGTGATGGCGCCGACGTTTATTTAACACATTACATACACGTTGTAACTTACATTAATTAAAATTATCATAATGAATTATAGTAAAGACATAACGAGGTCAAGTAAACTTTCTTCAAATTGTTGCGACCAAAATATCATTTTAGTTCTTAGCATAGAAAAAAATAAACAGAATAATAATTTATTCAAAATATAAATTAAATTTTATTAGCAGTAAAATTTTGAAAATTTCAATTGATTTCTGCCAATTAATTTTTTTTGTGAAACAAACATACATACATAAGATTGATATCTTGTTTTTCAACTTCTGTTCCTTTTAAAAAAATTTTGATCTCCATATTTCATCACATCATACGCTACTCCAGCGTAAGAAAACTTTTCGTTGTTATAAAAATTATATCAATAATCTAAATTGAATAAGAAATTTTTCCATTCTCCTTGAAAAAGTATATTTTTATTTTAAATTTTGTTCAATACTTCAATGCATTTTTTTTCCATTTTCTACTTTTATTGTTTTGCATTCGAGTCTTTTATAATTTTTATACAACAAGAAAAAAAGAAACCGTATAATCTAATCGGTTATGTTGGGTTACTTTGCTCTTTATTGTGTTTAAACAAGAGCTTCGTTTAAAATTAAGTGCTTATCACTATCGGCAGAAAAGGAGAATGCGAACACTTTATTAAATTTATTTACTAAAATTATATTGAACAACTTAAGTTAGTAATTTTTTATTTTGCTTTTATACGCTACGCAGGCTTTCATATGTAAACTAATCTCGCAAAATTTTTTATTGATTTTGATCTGTGTTATTTAGGTTATCTAAAAAAATTAAGAATATTAAGATATGATTCGGTTCTCAAAGATATAAAAAAAATGAATCGATTAAAGTTTATCATCAAATATGTCATGATAAATAGCTCCACGGATACAAAGCCATAAAAAAGCCTACGTTAAGCATATTTTCATGATTCATGTGGAGTTTATGCAAATATTTGTTTAGTACATTTTCAGCACATTCAATTTACCCCAACTAAGAAATAGAAAGTAAGACAAAAAAGTTGAACTAGTCTATGAGAATATTAAAAAATATTTATGGTTACTGTGGTTTTGTCTAAAAGTATTTTGATTTCTGTTGTCTTATTGCTGTGCTGGTTGAAAATAATGCGCTTTTAATTATTCTGACTTGAGTTTTCTATGCAAAATTTGGGGTAAAATCCACTGATAAGCTACATTAGCAGTAGTGAAATGGCCATATGGATATACGTCTTCCACATTAATACATTTTAAGTTTTAAACAACAAATATTTTATGAGAATATCATCAATATTTGTATTTAAAAGAATCTAGCACAATTGCCATATTTTACACTTATTTACCAAATTTCATTCTTAGTTATTTGTGTCAATTTCCAACAAGTGTGTTTTTAAGATCTATACAGCCTAGAAGTTACAAAACATAGCCAATTATATAGATCAATTTTTAATTCAGCAAAATACAATTAATGAATGGAAAACTATCAGTATGAAACCCTACGATTGCTTATTCTCTTTGATACTATAGGTTTGAAATTAATCGCAGGGGATTATCTAGTGTATAAATTTATTTATTTGCTAGTTATTATTATTATATTTTTTACGAGTTATTATTAAAAACTAGCAACACGTTTTTTGGGGTTCTTATTTTGTTAAAGACTAGGGGGTTAATCTCTGCATAGGAAATCAGGTACTTGGTCACTGGTTTCCATAATATTACCTTAAGAAATGTAATGCCGATTTACTATTATACCATCTACAATATACAAACTTAACTTACAAACTTAACGGCCGAATGCGAATTATTGTTTGTGCATGTACAGCCGTATAACTAATAGATGTTTTTCTTATCGCTGACAAACAAAATATGTTCAAGTATATTAAAAAGTAATAGGTATACCTTGAAAATGCATTCATTATAATAACAAAATTAATTGATGTAATATTATCTATCATTAGCCGCTATTTTTTCTATTTTGATGGTAGCAAATGCATCATTCTAGCACTCTATTCTGAAGTGAAGCATATATCATTAAAGACATTTTAATCAATCGAAACAAATGGTAATCAGAATACACAAGGCCTGATTGAAGAATGTCTGGTCTAATAATTTGGTTCTTTTTCGCTCATTGCTCTCTTAAAGAATATGAGTTGTCTGCAGTACAGTTCCCCCGTGATCCAATTTTAACTGCTCATTATATAAAACACTCTTCTGATCCCACCAAACAAAGAACATTACCTTGGCAATATTTGTGACATGAGAAATCCGCTTTCATCGTCTCTCGGCTTCAATTTCCTATCCCAATGCTTTTAGTCCTAGAAAAATGGCTTGTTTTTTGAACGAATGACAATGCAAGCTTTACAGCAATCTACATCGAGTAATGCTTGCAATTCCTCATCTTCAAAGTTTTTCGGCTGACCAGATGTCTCCTTGTCTTATGTGGCGAAATCACTTCTTTTGAATCGCGCAAATCATCGTTCCCAAGAATTTTGAATTGCTACATGTTGATCGTAAGTTTCTACTAAAAATCGATCATTTTCAACAGCCGTTTAATTCAAGTGAATGAAGGTTATCAGACTTTCTGGCAAAACATTTTTTTCAGGCACACAATTCGGCATTATTATAGCGATTGAAAAATTGTGTGTTTACAATTTGGCGTCTATCGAAGACTGATTTATAATGGTAAATGTGTATCCTCTAAAATACCATGTATGTTATTATTGACATAAACCACATGTGGTAGTGTTATCCAAATCGACATTATTAAGCCGTAAGTAAAATATGTATATCAATTGACTTTCTATATTTATTTTATTACTTCGCGATATTGAAAGGATTTTTATAAAATGTAACAACATCAATATGTATAAATAAGATTCTAAATAAATAAATTTTTTTTCATATTATTTTTACTCATGCTATAAGTTTTATGCTTAGTTATACTTAAAAACTGTCTGAGTATTGAATAATATGAATGAAGTTATCAGTTTGCAATAAAGTTCTTTAACGCTAACTTTACACCCGCAATAAATAAATTCATAACCCAGTATTCTGCTCTCATGCGAACTACTGTCAAACTTCAGTAATAAAAATTATCATAAAATACTAATGGAATAATATTGCAGAAGTAAAATTGATAAAAATAAATAATTTGCGACTGGCAACATTTTCCCAAAGTATGTCCTTTTTTGTACGATTTTATTTATTTATTGCTTATCTATATGCTAATTTCTTAAGTTTTTTTCTTTCTCAAGTATCACCAACAACAACAACAAACTTTATATAAACATAGCGATTTGTTTATACTTATATGAAAAACTGTATGGCAAAACTAAATGCAACAGTAACCACAAAATTTTCTTAAATATCGAGACAAATACATTTAACGTTCAATAAAATAACCTTTAAAATAAATATTGATATTTCATAAATTCATAAATAACAGATTAGCAGAAATTTAACTTTAAAATTAATATTATTTAAAGATCCTTCTAGCTTAGTTTATGTTATAAAGGATTTTTCAGGCATACCGCAAAAAATATATTTGATCTTGGTAAAGATATTTCACAAGTAACGTCGTACCGCCCAATAAGCTTGTTGCCGATCTTTTGGAAGCTTTTTGAAAACTTGCTGCTTGAGAGTCTAAAGTCTCATATTGATATAAATTTCATTATCCCAGACCATCAGTTTGGATTCAGGAAGATGCACGGTACTGTAGAACAGGTACACATGAAAACAAATCTTATCCGAAGTGCTTTCGAAAGTAAACAATATTGTTCAGCGCTTTTTATAGACATTTCACAGGCATTTGACAAGGTCTGGCACAGTGGTCTATTATCGAAAATTGTAAGGTTGCTACCGGTAAATGTGCACAAGTTATTCAAGAATTACTTAAGCAATAGATCTTTTCATATAAGATCAAAATCTATTTTATCCTCCACGAAACAAATTTCTGCTGGTGTACCACAAGGTAGCATTGTTGGGCCGTTCCTTTACATTTTGTTTACCGCTGATATGCCTAGTCCACTAACTCATACATCTACATTTGCTGATGATATTGCTTTTGTAAGCATTCACAAAGATCCAAAAGTTGCCTCTGAACAACTTCAAGCTCACATAAAAGTGTTGGAGATATGGCTCAAAAAACGGAAGATAAAAGTAAATGCCTCAAAGTGCGTTCACATTACTTTTACCTTGAGAAGAGAAAATTGTCCTCCGGTTTCAATTAATGGCATAAGAATTCCTGAGCAAAATAATGTGAGGTATCTCGGAATTCATCTTGATAGACGTCTCACATGGACTTACCACATAGCGGCAAAAATAACACAAATAAAGCTGAAATCTACCCAACTTTACTGGCTTATCGGACCAAGATCCTCATTAAAATTGACCACAAGGTCCTTCTATATAAGGCCATTTTAAAGCCCATATGGTTATACGGTATACAACTATGGGGAACTGCTTCGTCATCGAACATCGAAAAACTACAAAGACGGCAGCCAAAACTCCTGCGAAAAATAACATGTGCCCCGTGGTACATCAGGAATAATAATATTCACAAAGATCTCAGCATTCCCACTATTCGTGAGGAAACTAGGAAAGTTATCACGAACTATAAATCAAAAGTTACAACTCATCCAAATCAGTTTGCAAGAGACTTGCTCATATTTGAGGGCCATAAACGTCTTAAAAGGAGGGGAACCTTTGAACTCATCAGATGAAGACAACACCCGTGGGAACTTAATGTTGTAGTTGCAGTGGCAACGAAGACTTTTTATTCTTAGGCTAAGATTTGAATACTCATTGTAAATTTCATAATTATGTGAAAGACTCAATGATTAAGGAAAATTAAAAAAAAAAAGAAAAGATCTTGTTTTGGAATTGATTTTATTATATTTTGGCATCAAAAAAAGAACTCAAACACATCCCTTAAAATTATAACTCAAGATCTTATTTTTCTCCGAATAGGAATTGAGAAAGAAATTGTGCTCCACAAAGCATATCCATTTTGTCATATCTATCATTCACGCTCGTCACTGGTATTAGTTTACCAAGGAATTTTTATATTTGTTTTTTTATATAGTTTTTTTTACGTGGAATTTTTTCGCATTTTTTTAAACACAAAAACATAAAAATTAACACAAGTTTTTAAATTAAAAAATCTAAAATTGTAAATTTTAATAAACATAAAATAAAGCATTTGGTTAACTCTGCGCCTATGCCATACTAACTCTGAATCATTCTTGAATAATGTGCTTTTAGAATATTTGTGTATACAAGAGCGTATCCTTCAAATGTTCCATATTTCTGTTTTGATTGCTTGTTTTATACACACAAAAGACGGTTCTGTTATTTTTAAATTTTTTTCATTTGTGCGTATTATTTAGAATTCGATTTATATAAATGAAGAATAAATAGTCAATCTATTCTATTTTTGCTTGCTAAATTAAACTACTTGATAATCTTGTTTGCAATATTACAATATTTAAGTACTTAATTTCAGGCATAATTATATAATAAATTATGTGTTAAAAAGATTTTAATCGAACTTCAGTACTTTGACTTTCTAATTTCTTTTAAAAACGTGCATTTTCTATTTCATTTGGAAATACCTCTTGTTTGGTTAATGCTAAATTGCTAAATAAGTTAAAAGTATAACATATTTATTTATTTCAAATGTCTTTTTTTATTAACAATTTTCAACAATAATGGATACATTTCACTGTTTTTACCATGTTCATATTTTTGAAGCTAAACAAACATTTTACTGTGACTAAAATTCCACCTGTTGTTTTTTATATAGAAAATAAGTCGATATTACAGTTCATTACAAAAAAATAAAAATCAATTTTGCTATGAATAGTTTAATTGTGATTTCAACCAATTTTTAGCCATTCTTTTTTTCTTGTGTAACATTAGTTAACGTGTCAAAATAACTTTTTCTTTGCAATATTTGTATAGAACGAAGATTTTGGCTGACTAAGGATACATTGTTTAAGTAAATAGAAAAAAAATTTCTTCAGATAAACAACAAACTAAAGAGATTATAAAATATTATAAATTCCTACTGATTCAAGGCTGCATATATTATTTACAAGAAGAAAAAAAATTAATATGTAGAACTTTTTGGTGAATTTAACAGCTGTTTCTTATTTTTTATTATAAATAAAAAAAATTACTTAAGTATATAAGAGAAGTTAGGCAAATTTATTTTAACGTTACTTTATGATCTAATATAACTGCGTTTATTAAAGAAATTTAAAAATATTAACTTGACTGTTTGATTAAATCACTCTCACCATCAACACGAAGAGTGAATCAAACTCCAAATTTCAACAATAAACAGAAGTTTCACCAAAACAGAACAATAACAAAATTTGAAATCTAAAATTTCCAAAATATTCAAATTCATCACATAAAAAATACAAACCGCTTTTGGATAACGAAAACATATAAATCAGATTCAAAATACTTGTCAGCCCAAGGGCTAACGAACGAACAATTTGTTGAATTTAGTTAACGCTCTTTCAATATTTTGTTAGCAGTTTTCATTTTCAAACACACGAGTTAAATGTTAGGTTTAGTAAAACACAAATATAGTTTAATTACAAAATTTATTTAAAGTTTTGGCAATGTTTTGCAATCTTGAGAAATCTTCATAGGCAGCACTTATTTCCATATCCAAACGTTGTACAAAATTATGCAAGACAATATTTTTCTGAGTGTCTGTTAAAAAACTAAAAACAAAAAAAAAGAACGATTTTAATCCGAACAAAAAAACATTGACAAGACTTAAAATATTCATAATTATTCATTATACATAATTATTTATACTCATGTCCATATTTATCTACAGCAAACAGAAACAAATATCATATCAAATATCATATCATTGTCATTGGGTTTTCCATGATTTCGTTTTAGCATGTTTTTACTGCTTTATATTAAATAAAACACTTTTCAAGAAGTCACATTTATATTTTTATGAGTTAACATTTATTCTCTTCTTTTTTTAAAGTCTGGCAGGAAGAGTTTTATGATGTGTAGCGGATATATATCAAACTATGAAAGTTGTTGTCCTTTATTTAGAAGCAAGCTAATGTTCAAGTTATTGTTGGAAAAAGGACGTTCTGAAAGAATTGCAAAAAACAGCAGAAATTGTTTTAAATATATTTTAGTTGCGTAGTTGAGAAAGCCTCGATATCCTATTTCGTAATGACATTGTGTGAGTTTTCGCCAATTCTTTCGACATATTAATTCACTAGCACGCCATAATAAGTTTTTTAAATTAAAAATTAATAAATTTATTGCAATTTTACCAAGGTGTAATAACTTGGAGATGAGAACACAGTTGGATGTTATTGGTAAAATTTCTGTACAACACCAGGATCTGAAAAAGAACATAAAAATAGCGGTTAAAGTAAACTCATTTAAAGGCATTCTATATTAGCGGCTAGTAATATCAAAGCTTTTCTGAAAACCTTAAAGTTTAGAAATTATAAAAATTATTCAAATAAAAATGCAAATATACCATTTTCGGTATGATAGCGTTATTTCGCTTCTACACACGCAGCTTATTCCAACTATATTTTCTGATATAATAAGTGATACGAGAAAACGTTGTATGCTAATGAAGTCATGCAGTTTGTGGTACTTATTTTAAGCCAGATTATTAATTTTCTTCTTACAATTTATTTTACACTTGATTGATATTAGAAGTATTTATTCTTCTAGATTGTACACAAACAGGCGAAAATGACTTAATTATCAGTCAAGAACGACAAATGACTGGTTTTCAAAAATCTTCATAATTTACACAGAGGCAGCTCTTTTATGTTTAATATAAGTTCCTGCGCTTATTTAACCAAGCTCTCGGAGTTAGTGGTAGTTAGAAGTTTAATAAAACAGATTATTAAAGAAAGTAAGTGAGTCGGTGGGTAAAGCATAAGAAGTTCCCGCAATCATTTCTAAAATTAATTTGTTTAATTTAGCTTCTGCACCTTAATAGCTGGAAAAGCAACTTAAGTTTTCAACCACAAAAACCGCAGTGTAACAAAATAATTCGTTGCAATAATTTCGAAGAAATTATAAACATCTTTTCAACTTAACTTAAACAAGTTTTTCGAATTGATTAATATTGTAAATTCTGCAAAGTGTAGTTTTATATTTATCCCTGTTTTCAATTAGATTTACATTACGACGATCATTTGTTACAGATTCCATCACGTTACATGTATGCTTCATAGCTGCTTCCCTGCTATTACACAAGATATGTGCGGTAAAAACTTCAGCTTTTTTTATTTTGAACCCAACCAAACAAGGAAATTTTGTTACTTTCACACACAAAATAGAGTAATTTGAGGAGACACAGAAAATACAAGTAAGAGTGCTATGTTTAATCCTGCATACCCTTCGCCATAGGAATTACTGGTGTGTTTTTGTGTGTACTTTTAAATTGTTTGCAGTCTTTATGACGTTACAACGAAATTAAAATTTTTTGGTAAACGAACGAACATTCATTTGGTAAGTTAAACTTTTTTTTGTAAAATTAAGGTGAAATAAGTGAATTTTGCGGACACTTTTCAATTTTTTAAAATTAATTAAAGATTTTTAATGAATTTTCTTTTATTCAGGCATTTTTCGACTATTTGGCAAGTACAAAAAAATGAATAAACAAAAAGAAACAACAATATATGCAAAGATAGAAAGCGTTCACCTATGTTTTACCATAACGCCACCATTTATCGAACAATATTGCTGGATTTTAATCGTTTCTCTTTTGAAACTATGCCTGATACTGGTGTAGTTATAATGCTTTTGTGGCCAGATTGTCAAACGATTAAACTTCTCTTTGTATTATAATCAGAAATATACATACTTCTTAGGGTTGCAACAAAAATGACAAATGTATGTATTTGTATTTGTATATTTCCATCTGTGGTAAATTGTATAAAAATATTTTGCTAAGCTATTTCTTTTTTTGTAATTTCTAATTTCATTCTGTATTACTAAGGATCTTTTTTGCATTATGAATTTTAAGATTCATTTTTTATGCTCATATATTCCTATTACACCTTATGTGGCCCCCCAAACACTAGCAAGCGTGAAAGTGCAAATGAATAAACATTTATATGAGTGTAGCATAACAAATTTAGAGCATGTTGGTAAAAAAACATATTTTTTCCATTTTACATAACAATTGCAGAGGTAAATAATTGTTTTTTATATTTTGTGGTAATTTTTGCTTATTCGCATTTGTAATGGTTTTTGTTATTTTAAATTTTTGGCTTTTATACACATATTTAATAGCATTTAAATATTTTTGCATGCAAATCGCAAAGCAAACAAATGTGGTGTTGAAGGTTAAAGGAAAAACTGCACAAACATAAAAATATTGTCACTTCCCGTAACAAATACCATGAATTTGTTGTTTTTTAATATTTAAAAGAAAAAATAAAAACAGTTATATTTAAAATATAATTCTGTTCGGCGAAGATGTTACCAAAAAAATAACATCTGAATATGACGCTCTAAGCGTTAGACTAATAAGTTCTTAACTTAAGCTAGATACTTTTAGACCTATCGCCTCATTATTAGTTATAACCACCCCAGAGCCGATTTTTTTGAGAGATCAAAGTTCAAACGAATTAAAAAAACAACATTTCTATTGACCATAGTAAAATTAATTAAATAAAATCACAGGTGAATAATGAAAGCGATTTTATATTTTTCGACTGAACTTTAGCAAAAATTATTGCATATTTATCAAAGGTATTGACTGATTCATTTCATCCATGAAATAGTCAACAGAGGAAAAAAATGTTCACAAAAAAGCGAAATTGAGAGCAAGTTATCCAACTAATATAAATACAGAATAATAATATTAAAAAATATTAAAACACAGCTTTTTTCAAAAAAAAAAAAAAAATATCAAAAACCTACGAAGTAAAATTCGACCAAACTTTATCATTCTGGGCTTGTTTCATATATGCGTATGAATAGGTCAGTGTAATAAATCAATAGATAAATAAAATCTGAAAATGCAGTACCGATAGTAAAAATCAGTTAAAATCATAGAAATAAAGGGCGTTTTTATGGAAATATAGAACTTTGTTGGCAACACTTCTTTAAATTGTGACTATTTTATCAACTATCAGGTGATATATGTTTCTTTTGGTTGAGCATTTATAAAGGGTGTTTTTTTAAGCCCGATACAACTTTAAATTGTAAAAAATAACACAAAAAATTAAATTGTAATCAAAATTTCTTTTTTATTCGAAGGATCAATACGTGACATTAACATTTGAAAATGATTTCGGGCATATGGGCACCGCGGCTGTTCTTGACGAAGCGCATTCTGGACGTCCAATTTTGGGCCACTTTTTCGAGCACTGCTGGGCGTATGTCACGAATAACACGAACAATGCTGTCCTCCAAGGCGTCAATTGTTGCTGGTTTATCAGCATAAACCAGTGACTTCACGTAGCCCCACAGGAAATAGTCGAGTGGTGTCAAATCGCACGACCTTGGAGGCCAATTGACAGGTCCATTTCTCGAAATCAACTTATCGCCAAATTTTGATTTCAATAAGTCGATGGTTGCGTTCGCTGTATGGCACGTAGCGCCATCCTGTTGAAACCACATCTCGTCTAGATCAATGTCATCCATATTTTCAAACAAAAAGTCATTGATCATGGTGCGGTAACGATCTCCATTGACCGTAACGCGAGCTCCGGCCTCATTTTTGAAGAAATAAGGTCCGATGATGCCACCAGCGTGAAAACCGCACCAAACGGTGCATTTTTCTGGATTGGTCTCACTCCATATGCGGCAATTTTGCTTATTAACAAACCCGTTAAGCCAAAAATGCGCCTCATCGCTGAACACAATTTTGCGATAAAACAACGGGTCAGTTGCCAACTGCTCTAGAGCCCAATCGGCGAAAGAATGACGCATATAATGGTCTCGTGGCTTCAATTCCTGCACCAGCTGGATCTTATACGGGTGTAGGCCGAGATCTTTGCGCAAAATTTTCCACGTAGTGGACGGACAGAACCCCAATTCCTGCGACCGACGACGAATTGATAAATTTGGATCTTCTTCCACACTTTCGTTTACAGCGGCGATATTCTCTTCAGTACGCACATTCCTTCGACGTGTTGGAGTTATTGCATCCTCTAGAGAGTATGTGGTACGAAATCTATCGACAGTTCGACGAATGGCTTGTTCAGATGCACGATTATGTACGCCATAAAAATGACGAAGTCGTCTATAAGTTGCGCGAATCGACGACTGATTTTCAAAGTAAATTTGGATAATTTCGTAGCGTTGTTCAAGCGAAAGTCTATTCATAGTGATTTGTCAGAGTATACTGAAACAAATAAAAAAAAAACGTTTTATCAAAATTTCATTTTTTGTGTTACTTTTTACAATTTAAAGTTCCATCTAGCTTAAAAAAACAGCTTTTACATAAATGTATGTTTAAATAACGCCCCTAAATAGTACAAAATTTATTTTGAAAAACTTAATTCTGTTAGAAATAGGTATCACGCACTACATTTAATTTACGTCTACATAATCGTCCATCAGAGCAATTAATTCGAATAACTATGGAACGTCTTCATATTACGTTTATTCTAAGTGGTAACACGTACCCACAGAGATGTCTTACAGTGTGGACAGAAGAAGTCATTGCTGATATAGAGCTTAGGGTAGAGGAATATCTGAATCTGTTTATCCTTCGTTGTGCGTAGAATTGGATATGTGTCCATCCACTTAATGGAAGAGATTGCGGTAAGATCTGGGTTTTGGTGCTTTCTATGGATGGGGCAAAAATATGATCTCGATTTTTTTAGCAATGAGGATTATTTTTGTTTTAATAGCTACGTCAATAAACAAAGCTTACATCGGCAAGTGTATGTTGAAACACCGTTACACCCAGAAAAACTAACTGTTTGGTGTGCTTTATGGGCTGGTGAAATCAATTGTCCGTACCTTTCTAAAAATGATGTTGTTCAGAAGGTTACAGTTAATGGGGACCGCTGTTGACACATAATTGCCGACCTTTTCATTCAGGACCTTTTGCACAGGAGCTATGGTTTCGAAAAGACGGGGCAAAATGTAATACAATTCGTGTCATATTCATATTTAAGAAAACGTTTGTAACCGTATAAATGTGTAGGGATGTGTGTAGTCGCTAGTTTCTAACAATTAGTTCCATCTGATTGACCACTTGGATGATAACTTTCGCCGTATAATTACATAACGGTGTTCAGGATATACGAGCTTATATTTTATTTGCACTATTGTATAAGGTGTCCACCGGGAAGGTATACTACTTTGTTTTGACGCCATATTTGTAAACATTCGTCTTGTCAGTTAATATTTGGCAGTCATGGCAAATTTATTATGAAAAAATATTCGATAAACCAACGTGTTTTAATCGTTAAAATTCTTTATCAATATCAGTCATCGATTACTGTGACGATGAAAAAGTTACGTGATATTTTTGGAGGAAACAACGTGCCATCTGTAGATGATAGGTCCAATAATGGACAAAAACGTACTGCAACATCAGCTAAAAACATTACTGCTGCCCAAGAAAGTGTTCAAAACAATCCATAAACCTCAATTCGACGCCGTGCTCAGGAGATTCGTCTTCAAAGAACATCTTTGGCCAGAATTTTGCACAAGGATTTGTATTGTGTCTATGTAAGATTCAGTTGACACAAGAGCTTCTTCCACAAGACCATTTACGCCGCCGTATAGGATATTACAGTTCGCCCATGACAACTCTGGTTTTCATGAAAAAATCATAATGAGTGGCAAGGGAAATGTTCATTTGAAGGGATATGTGAATAAACAGAATTGTCGCCTCTGGGGAATGGTAAGCCCTAAAATTATTCAACAGCCACCTTTGCATCAATTAAAGGTGACAGTCTGGTGTGCAATTTTGTCAGGAGGAATCATTGGATCTTTCTTCCTTAAAAATGAAAACGGCGTAATGGGCAGCGATATCGTGATATAATTAAAAATTTTTTAACATCACAACTGTATGTTTTGATTACGAACATGTGGCATCAATGGAATTTCTTTCTACAATAAGTTATTTCAAGAAATGGTGATGGTGATCGGCCGCCACGGTCGTCTGATGTGACTATTTTGGACTTGTGGGAATATCTGAAAAGAAAGGTTTATGCAAACAAACTAAAAACGTTTGAGCAACTCAAAAAAATATTCGTAATGAAGATAGTGAAATACCGCGTGAAATATGTGAGAATATAATGAAAAATGTGCTCAAACGGACTCGCTTTTTTGAGGCTAACAGAGGAGGACATTTATTTAATATTGTATTCCGACATTAAGTAAAACATTTATCAATATAAGATCCATTCCATTTCATTTAGTGAAAAATTATAAACAAACAAAGTAGACACCCGTTATCAATCGACTTTCAGCAATAATTGAAAGAGAAATCGTTCAATTCACAAGGCCTCTAGGAAACATTAATCAAATAGCGGTTAAAGTTATATGAATGTTATTGCAATATCTCTCAAATAAAGTGTTATTGAATTAACGAACTTTAAGATTAATGTTAGGTCACCGTATAATAATATAACATATATTTTATAATTTTGTTTAATTTGAATTGTTGCTTGATTACTTTGCCCACTGTACTTTTGTTTGTGAACCGTTGGTTTTTGTTTGTAATATTTGTTTCTCATTTAAATACTTCTTGCATGCAGTTAATTTGTTGTTCTTTTTTTATTATTGTTTGATTTGGTTTGTTCTAAAACTGTTTTTATTGGAAGTGAGAAGCAAATATTACAACAACAACGGTGAGACCTTATGGGCATACAGCATTTTAGGCTTAAAGATGAAATTGTTGAATAAAGTGTATGATTGTAAAATTGAAATTCAAGTGGGCAACATCGCTTATTTTGTTCATTCGAAAGTCAAAGAAATCACTGCCTAAGAACTTTTCAGAGACAATGTAGACAACAATTAAATAAACCTAATTGCTCTATATTGTTGCCGGTGAAGAAAAAGCTCTTCATCGTACAATTAACTAAACCAAGAAATTATTAATTTCATAAAGGGAAAATAAGTTACCAATTAATTCTATGTTATGAAAGCATTTGTTCATAAATTTATTTTCAAAAGCGTACTTATATTTCTTTCTTTCTAAATTAATTTATTTTATATAAAGTTTTTGAATAAAAACGTTGTTGATTGAATATTTATATTCATAAACTCATTAATGACAGCACAACAAAAAATAAATAAAATTGTTTCATCCTCGAATTTTTATTTTGTAATTAATTGACTCGATAAAATGAAGAAATATTTTCAAATAAACTGGTTTGCTATTGCCGTAACTATTGCAGGTATATAAGCCATGAGCTACGAGGGCACTAAATTGAACATAAACATATCTTGGCTCTAAGTGCTCATGAGATAGCACATAGAGCCTACGGTAGTTCGATTAACCCGGCAAAAAATATAAATATTAATAATATATAGACAACACCCTGTTGTGTATCTGATTTTATTTTGGCAACGCTGGCATTATTAAAACTAGGGGATTTTTAAACATTTTTAGGCAGAGGTTTTGATTTTTATATACTAAGGTGTCTTGTGCTAAAGAAATTTTTATAAAAATGCCAAAAGGGTAAGAATTAAAAGTTTTTTTATTGTTTATTATTGTGAAATACTCACTTTAATTATGTAATATGAAGTTAGTAAAAAAAATGAATTGGCTCTCCTAAAAAATAGCAATCCACACCAAGTGTCACTTGTAGGTGACACTGGGTATTATTAGTACTTAATTTCTTCACACTATAAATATATTTGGTATACTCATATGCTACATAGGTTGACATTAGATGAGATTGCCGATATATTGAATGCCGGTGAAAACGTAGGTGATATTATTTTATTTCCACCTGATGATGGTGAAGTGACTGATGAAGACAGTGGTGATGAAAACGAAGCGAGTATTAGTCATCTTCCTGGTCGCATGCTTCGATCTAAAGTAGATCTTCAAAATACGCGCATACTCGCAGAAAATAGTGTAAATAGTGTAGAGGAAGAAGATGAAATGATCGAAATTTTGCCCAAGAAGAAAAAGAAGAACAGCAGCACTATCAAAATATGGGAAAACACTATCAACAATACTTCATTTGCTTCTTGTGGCAAAGGACACTGTGACGAAGAAACATTTACTGACTTACAGGAAGAGATGACTGCCGTGGAATGCTTTGAATCATATCATATCAGATATGAATTCGGCGAAAATCTTGCCAAATTCATATCTGATATGAGTAATTTGTATGCTTTACAAAGAAATCATACACTAAATGTGACTGTTGATGAAATTAGAGTTTATCTCGCAATACTATTGCTTACAGGATATTTGACGCCAAAGTAGATGAGAATGTTTTGGGAAGTAAGGAGTGATACGCATAATGACCTAGTAGCATCCAGTATGAGGCGGAACAGGTTTTTCGAAATTCAGCAATATCTCCATCTTGCAGACAGTACGTCCTTGCCGTCCAACGACAAACTTGCTAAAGTTCGGGAATATTTCACGCAACTAAACGTGAATTTCACTGAAAATTTCAAAAGAGCTGGTTCTTCTCGTATCTCCATAGATGAGACTATAGTACCATACTTTGGAAGACATGGTACTAAACAGCATATACACGGAAAACCAATAAAATTCAGTTTTAAGCTCTGGTCTGCAGCTACTCGCCATGGCTATTTAGTGGATTGTGAACTATATCAAGGTGCGTCGGGACCAGGTCTAAAGATGCAGCCCGAATTAGGCCTAGGAGCTGCTGTTATTTCAGAGCTCCACTCAAGACTGCCCCCAGATATGGGACCTTACAATTTATACTTCGATAATTTTTTTACCGGTTTACCATTACTAAAATATTTACACAGGCAGAATGTTGGAACAACTGGTACTATAAAGGAAACCCGTATGGAGAATTGTAATATGCCAAGCTCAAAAGAAATGAAAAAAGAACAAAGGGGTAAGCTTTGTTATAAATTTTCCGAAGAAATTATTGCAGCTAAATGGCATGATAATAGTATTGTCAACATTGTATCAAACTGTCATGCATTGGATCCTATAACTAAAGTAAAAAGCAGGCTAAAATTCAAGTTGACTGTCCAGCACTCGTACGGATGTACAATAAGTACATGGGTGGAGTAGATCATTTTGACGAAAATGTTGACTCTATGATGGTAGCTCTCCGCGAAAAGAAATGGTGGTTTTCTCTTTTTGCTTTCGGCTTAGATGCAGCTTGCCAAAATGCATAGCTTATCAAGAGACAGTTGGCAAACAATTGGACTTACTGCGATTTCCGGAGAAATGTAGCAACAACATACCTGCAAAAATATGGCAAGCCTCCAATCCGAAATTCTGCTTGTGGCGTTCCTATGGAGCTAAGAGTGCCTATTGAGGTAAGAAGCGGAGGAACTGTGGATTGCTCTCAGCGAAGATGCGGATATTGCCATCAACGCACTAGAAAAATATGTGCTAAGTGTAATATCGGATTACATATAAAATGTTGGTACAGCTTCCACAATAAATAAACTTTAATGTTTTCTTTCAAATAAATATGTATTATTAAAAAATTATTGTTTTATTCCTACGAAAAGAATGAAAAGAAACGGATATTTTAAACCATTAACTTTACACAGTGCCCAGTGTCACCTGTAGGTGACCACCCTTAAAAACAAAATTGGGCGGGTTTATTTAGAAATTTTATATTTCTTATTTTTTATATAACACATCTAAACCCTTTCAGCCAAAATGAAAATCAAAATTTTTGTTGCGTTCACTATGGGATTTGAAGAGTTAAACTAAAAATATTTGTTTTTAGGTCATTCTTACTAATCACTCTAGCTTCGGCTGCATTTCTATATATTTTTGTCTTTTTATTCTTTACTTAAGAAATAATTCAGTGGGACATTCACAACGCAGAATGCAAACATAAAAATTATCACAACAAAAAATAAAATATAAAAAAGGTACTGCTAATTTCATCGTCATATTAAGACAAACTAACAAAGGCAAGCAACAAAAAAAAAACACCAAAAAATAAATGTTATCATAAAAATAAAACTGTGTTTGTCATAAACAATGCTTGACGTATGAATTTTTATGAAATTTTAAACGTTTCATGTGTGTACACTATTGTACTTGTTTCCATTTTTAGTCTTTTTATTAGACTAAAAAAATGTTAAATTAAGTTTGGGTATTAGATAGTTAAAATATTAAAACTTGTTTCTTTTTTCAAACACTCGTCATATATTTCACTTTCATTTTCATTGTTTTCGTTAAAGAATATCATGACATTTGTGTACCCTAGCTTATGAATATGCATATTCATAGTATATTCATAAGTAGAAAATTATACTTAATATGTGATGATGGTACTTTAGTAAAATGTACGAGTTGAGTTTGAAGCCCCTTTAAAAACAAATCCTTCTAAATGACCTGCTTTACATATTAAGTGGGAATCTTAAACAAGCAACAAATAAAAAGAAATTTTTAAGCCTCTTGGCAATATTGAAACAGATAATTACTAATTTAAGCATCGTAAATATATATATATATATATATATATATATATATATATATATATTGAACGTTTGCTACACAATAAGGCCATCAAAGCACCTAAAAATGCTGCAAAAAGTATTGGTAAAGATGTCAGTTCCTGGACGGTCAGACGAGCATTAAATAGAATTGGTTTAGTAGCCAGTGTGAAAAAGAAGAAGCCAGCACTTTCCGATAGAAATGTAAAAAGACGCCTGAATTTTTGTAAAACCCACAAAAATTGGACAGTCGATGACGGGAAACGGGTTATTTGGAGCGACGAAACAAAAGTCAACCGGTATCAGTCTGATGAAAAAGAATATTATTGGCATAGGCCGCATGAGCGCATCCAAAAATACCATGTGAAGGAAACGATGAAACATAGTGGCGGCAGTATTATGGTGTGGGGATGTTTTACTTGGTGGAACACTGGACCTTTGGTGATAATCCAAGGTATAAGAAGGAAGAAGGAGGATTATTTGAATATTCTACACACAAATTTACCAGATTTTGTTGACGAGAGTGCTTATCCAGCCGAAGAGGTTATTTTTCAGCAAGACGGGGATCCAAAGCACACGGCCAAAATAGTAAAAACCTGGCTACAAAACCAAACTCTTGGGACAATGGAATGGCCTGCAGCCCAGACCTGAATCCCATAGAAAGTTTATGGGCTATTGTTAAAAAAAAAGCTGGAAGCGTACGAAAATCCACCAAAAAAATGTTGACGAGCTCTGGGAGAGAATACAACATGAATGGCGAGCTCTTGATCGTGATATCATCCAAAAGTTGGTGGAGAGTATGCCAAAACGTATTGAAAGCGTAATTAAAAATTAAGACCTTTGGACGAAATATTAAGTTGGCAAAGTTTATTGATTTTCAACAAACCCCACAAATAGTGCAAAAGTGTCCGAATAGTGAATTTCTTGTTCTTTTAATTTTGCTAATTTTCTTAAAGCAGTTTTTGTGCTTTATAATTTAGAATAATGTACAATTAAATAAAAAAAATATATATATTTCATAATATACCCTTATGTGTATTATTTTCATTACCTCACTTCCTTAATACAAAACATCCGGACAGATGTGCTTTTCACTGTATATGCGCCATGGAGAAAGAAAACTTATTTCGATTTTACAAAGTAATTATAATACGAACAGTGACTTCTCGAAAGAGAGCAAAATTTTTTTCGTACAAAATCCCATTTCAGTGTAATGAAGCTGTTGACAACGCTGCGAATACAAATATCAAAATCTGTCACTATTTTGTTATGTTATAAAACAAATCTTTTTGACAAAAAAAGACTGTTGGGAATGGATTAGATATCAACTATACAGCAATTGCGAATACTCTTGATTTAACGGGAAGAGAATGTCCACTGGAGGCTTTCTAAACATGAATGTAAAAAGGTAAATTTATTTGCTTTTTGATATTGCTGTACCTACAGTAATTAAAAAAAAAGCATTTAATAACATAATAACATTTAGAATATTTAATATCCAGTCCTGGGCAGTTATGCACATAAAGGAATTAGTGACAATCACGGAAGTCTTAAAGAAACCGTTAGTGGTTACTACAATTTAATTGAAAACAATAATTGGCAGAAATCGGTGCCGTCAGTTCAAATAATTGCCAGCAAGTTTTGTTTTGTGAGTGTCGCCATGAAAATACAACCTGTCATAATTAACAAAAAAAGCATATTATGGATGAACAACTATTATTAATACGTGCAGAGTTAAAGGTTGCTGAGCGAAGTATTGTAGCAGCAAGTTTAAACCGATGTAGCAAAAAAGTGTAAAAATATACATTACTTGAAAATCTTGTTTTACATTCTTTTACAATGTAAATCTGTTATTCAGCCTTTCACTATAATATATGTTGTGTAATGAAATTAGGATTTAAAATACATTAAAATACATTTATTTATCTTTTATACGCTTTATACAGTAAAGCGTACTGTCATTGGAAAACAAAAATTTCTTTTGTAATGAAGCAATTTGCAACAATTTTGTGACACTTTGATAATTGAACATAATTACTGACTCGTGGTCAGATGTAGAACATTGCGCATGTGTGGAAACTCCCTACGATTGCTAATTATATGTTCTACTTCTATACACCATTATAATTAAAAAGATGTTGAAAGAATTATTAGAGCTTTAGGTCTTAGTTATTTTTTGATATCATAACATCATCAGAAGATAAAATATTATTCGTCAAAATACAAACAAACAAAATTATTAAAAATTTTATAAACCAACAAAGTCAAAAGCACATTGCTATCGGAAAACTCATTTTATTTTTATTCTTATTCTTTTTTTTTAGCAAATTAAACATTCCATAATATGTAATATTTTTCTATATCACGTGGTCTTTGAAAACACCCTTTAATTTTTTATCTAATGGATTATTTTTATAGTGGGCATATTTGTGCAAAAAAAATATTTAAAATATTTGTTTACTATGACTTTATATTTTAATTTTAGTTTTAATTCTTTGTAATTGTTGTTATGACAGATAAAACTACAAAAGCCACGTACATAGAAACCACGTCACTAATCTTTTAAATAAAAGTTGTAGTCTTTGTACTTATTGCTACAGTGGACATACTCAATGTAAATTTGTGACGTCTGCCTATCACAATCAAAGAAAATATCTGTGTATTTATATATATCATGTGACTTTCTTTATACTTTTTTAATCTAAATATTTCCTGCGGCTGTAGATATTTCAGCTCCAGTGATAGTGAGCAGTACAGAGAAGCATAAATGTACAGACATCATAACGCAAACAAGAGGGTTACGGTTTTGTTTTTAGCTGCCTGATTTTCATAGTTACGCTTTTTTATTTAAACATAGTGACAATAGAGTTTCAAATCAAAAAATGTCCATTTGTATGCTTAACACAACTTTCAAACTTTGCGATTGTAAACAATGCAAATTTTCACCATCTTAGTGAAAATGTTACTCGAAGAAAGCTCTTTATGTAATTTTATACATAATTAATTGTTTGTTTTTTTTTTTAAGAGAAGTAGCACTTTAGGCAACAATGCGCATTTAGTAAAGTACCGTCCTACATTCTTTAGGAAAGGGATAGAGATGATACAGGTGGTAAAAGTAGAAGGATAGTTACGGAAATTAACTGTCGTATAAAACAGCACAGCGAACATACCTTCATCACTGAGCAGCCCCACCGACAGTCAATTTTTATTTTTGTAGTGAAAAAACAGCCAAGGCCTTTGTTGGGAATCGAACACACAACCCCCATACTGATAAGCTAGTACACTACCTACTAGTGTACAGGGAAACCCTAATTAATTGTTTTGTTTACAACTTTTTACATACAGTGTCAATAAAATTTGAGTGCAAATAGAAAAATCCTACGAGTACATACGTCATGAATTCATATGTAGAGAAAGTAAATTCGTACCGTAACCGCAGTTAATGCCAATCGAACTTTGTCGGCTGTCACCATAAAATATTATTATGAATAAATAATACAAATCGATACCTTCATGTTGACTTTTATAAAAAAAAATAAATTTTTGGAATCAGATTGGAATGAATTAAATACATAGTTCAAACCACTAATGCAGTCGTAGTATTCGTTACATTTTCCATTCTACTTTAAAAAAATAATTTTTAGTTTACTTTTCAAAAATATTTAGTAGCTTTTCGTCAGTCTTATTTTCCCTACTTTTTATTTGTTTTATTATGTAGTAAAATTGTATTATTACGGAGATATTTTATTGTCATAAGAATCTAATTCGTATTTCTAACTACCAAAACTGCGATTTAAATAGTAATTTGCAATCAAAATTTGCAAATCACAATTGAAGGAAAGTATTTTATTGTATTCACTTATTGGCGGTAAAGTTAGCTTTTATCACCCAAACTCGTACATTGTAACTAAGCTAAGTTAACGAGTCTTTCGACCAACTAAAAAATGACGAAAAATCTGAATACATACAAGCATCAAAGCTTAAACCAAAGGAAACACAAATCAATCAGGTTAACTATGTTAGCAGTTTTTTTAACCAACCTTTAATAATAAATACTATTTTTTTTTATATTAATAATAAAATCTGAATTATCTTATAGGATTTAAATTTTTATCACATCTAGTCGTTTTGTATCAAACGTATTTTTTGGGTGTCTAGTCTTTACTTTGTAATGCGGTATAAACCTTGCTAAAATTGTCATGCTTCCAAAAGTACACTTTAGTAAATCCGTATTACTTATAACACTTAAACATTAAACACTTTAACACTTAAAAGAATGCTTTTGAATGTAATTTCACAGACCAGGTATGAAGGCAGCCAATAAAAAACAACAATATGAGCAACCAACTGACCAAGCCAAATTTAAATTTGACCATTCAAGTTAGAGAAAAGAGAAAGATTAAATAAATTGTGGTTTTGCTAAAATGGATGTTGTGGTATGTTCTTGTTAGCTATTACGTATGCAACTGCAACAACAAAAACACTAACTGTGTTTATAATAATAAACGTAAGTGAAGGGTATTAAAGGGCTTTCAGCCAACATTAGCTTTAAGGAATGTTGAATGTTATGTTGTATGTTATATTTCTCATGACTATTAACTACGCCGGTAATCAATGATAGAAATGCATCATCACTTGCAGCGTTAAAACAGTGTCTGCAACATTAATTTTTTGCTTTTTCAGAGCGAAATTAAAATATTAAAGATATAAACGAGATCGGCTGAGCCGACTAAGAATGGTCTTAAAATCCTGCCAGGATACACGAAAAAAAGCACGAACACAAGTACTGGTGAGTAAATATTTTAGCGGGAAGCCACACCTCTCGTATCCGCCAAATATTGGTCCTTATGATTGTCGTTTATTTTAATTAATGGCAGACGATTTAACAGACATCATCAACGTATTACCGCTCTACAACATGATGTAGTAACTAGCCTTAGGACTTATTTTCAAAATAAAACACGCCAAAAGCTGTTTCCTTTGAAGTCATTTTATTTATTTACCTCTTTCAAATTTCGTTGACAAAAGTGGTTAAGAATTCACAATTTACTGCTATGCACCTGACCTCTCGAGATAACGGCCTTAGCATGAACTAATAAACAAATTTACCAAACTTCTACAGTGTATCAATCAAAAGTTTTGGCTCTTTCAAAAAACCGTTTAATATTCAAGAATTTGAGGAGTTACTTGCAAGTAAAATAAGTGAAAATATAAAAAAACATGTTTAAGGTTCAAATTTGATTCAGATTATTTTCTGTGGATATATGTTGTCGCTAGTCTACTACGATTAAAACGAAACGATTTACAAAATTCGATGCATTATCGTCGATATAGGGTCATAAATGTTCGAAAAAGTCATTGAAAATTGAACCTCTTGATTAGATTTTGTCCGAGTCAGCCGCTTTGGTCACATGCTAGATATCAAATTATGTTTAAGTATAATGTCCGAAGATAATCTTTCTAATAAAGCAAATTTAAGGTCAATTTAAAACAGTCATCTTTGTTATATTCCATTTCAGAATTTAAGAGAAAATATATTAAAAAAGAAGAAGAGGAACACTTTACAAATATAATGATAAAATATATCGATTTATTTTAAAAAACCGTACTAAACATGACAAATTGAAAAAATTTTCTATTTTACATCCATACAAACAAATTTTCAATATTAAAAATTTTTAAATGAAAAACAATTTTGAAAATACATAACACATTTACAAAACAATAGTATTTTACACATATATTTTAAAAACATAAATTTAATGACCAAACGTTACAAAAATTAAAGTATTAATTATTAATATTATGCAGATACAGAGTTTTGTTTTATAATTTTATGCACTAAATGTCTATAATTTTGAGCAACTTTCTCCGTATCTGCTTTAAAATTTATTCTTTTGGTTAATGGTACTTTAATTATTTGTAACATTTCCAACATATAACGACGTTTATAATTATTTTCTAAATTTAAAATTGAAACATTTTCAAAATTATGATTGTGATTAACTTTAGAGCAATGCGAAGATAATGCTGTTTTTTGCAAACTAATATTATTCCTGTATTTCTGGTCTGACCTATGTCCTGCGATTCTAGTTTTCAATTTATTTTTTGTTGTGCCTACATAAACCTTATTACAATTCTCCTTATCAATACCGTTACAAGTAATTTTGTAAACTACATTGGACATATTTAATTTTTGAATTTTATCCTTAGTTTTACTAAACAACCTATTTAATGTGTTTGTATTCTTATATGCCATTTTGTATTTATTTGTATCATAAATTTTTGAATTCTCTATTCTTTCAGACAAGACTGGTATATAAGTTATCGATTTATATATTTTGGGTTCCGTTCCACTACTTATAACTTTTTTCCTCCTATTATTAAATTGATTAATTAACCTATTAAATAATCGTATTGGAAAATTGTTCTCAGTTAAAATATTTCTAATCTATTCTTTGTTTTTTCTATGGAATTCTTTGTCACTAATTGTTAAAATTCTCTGTATTAAATTATTGGCCGTGTTAATAATAATTCTTTTATTTTGTTTAGAATAATAATTAATAATTCTACCTGAAGCAGTTGGTTTTTGGTACCAATCTATAACTAATTCTT